>PVIR01004012.1:0-82669 GCA_004026965.1 Petromus typicus
AAGACAGGGTCTTGCTGTGTAATTCAGGTCCGATGTAGCCCAGGCTGGTGTTGAACTCACAGCAAGCCTCCTGTCTCAGCATCCCGAGTGCACCCAGCCTGAATGTATTTTTAAGAGTAGCTTTTAAAGCAAATAGTAGGTGCTTTCAGAATTTGTAGATGACTGGAGGCTGACGGGATAAGTACTGAACTGAGTGGCAAAATTGAGACCCAAAGTTGCCTTTACAAGTTAAAACCAGCAAGATGAGATTTGACAGGCTTAGAAAAGCATTTGAGAATAGAATCAGATTTAACATTTTTTGAAAACACTGTCATTATTTATAGACCATATTTTGTTTGAGCAAATCATGTTGATTGCTAAAGTGAACAGAAACACGAAGCTAAACTGCACCCTGGCCTTCTCCCCATGATGTGCAAGTGCTGCAAATTTCTTAGGTGATGCAGAGAGCAATATACAACTCACTCATTTTTACATGTTCCAAGAAGTTTGCGAATGTAACCAGTGTGGTTTAAGCCCATCTCTTCACTTACTAACCCTGTACCATCCTTGACTGTTACCCTCTGTGAGAAAGGATGCCACCTCCTGTCATCCCTTGGTCAAAGGGGACTGAAAGTCCAAGCCCATAGAGGGTAACTTAGTGATTTAGCTAGAGCCTGTGTTGAAATAAAAAAAAATTTAAAAGCTGGGGATGCATCTTATTGTGAAGGAGTTTGGTTTTTATTACCACACATACACACACTCACACAGAGAAAGAAAGAAAGCTGACTTAGAAGTTGCTTCCAAAATGCCGTCTCCTGCTCCTAGTTTTACTTAATTGCACCTCTACATGAAAAACTAATGTGAGGCTGAGGTTCAGCTCAGTGCAGAGGAGATGCTTGCAGCAGTGGGTTCAACCCCAGCACCCAAAACAAACAGAATTGGTGGTCAGCTGTCAAAGACTGCATTTTTTGGCAGATCTCTGAAAATTTTTTTTTAAAAAGATTTTTTTTTTAAATTTTTTTAAAATTTTTTTTTAAAAGCAGAAAAGTTAAGATAGCAGAAGAAACAGACTAATTGTAAAACTTCAAGGTTAAGTAGAAAAACCTCATAAAAACCAAAATAAGTTTGACTGTGTAAAATTTTTAAATTTTATTACAAAAGATATCACCAAGGCAAAAGACAAAATAACAGTATTCATTATTATGGGTTAATACACCTAGTCAGTGACAAGAAAAAGATAACCCATGAGAAAAATGGCAAAAAGATGTATCTTCACCATTTGTAGAAGAAAGAACTTAGCTTCTGTAGTCACTTGGGAAAAGAATGTCAAATCATTGATGTGCTATATTTTTCCACCTAGGTGTGCAGAATTAGTGAAAGTACTGTATAGAAAAAAGGACTTTTCTTAAGTGTGTTGAGAGTGGAAATTGCCACAGCTTTTGGGGGAACTAATTTTTGGTTTGTGTAGAATTTAAATTGCTCCTATCCTTTGACCAGCAGTCTGACAGATTAAGAATATACGTGTAATGCCCTGGATGTAGCTCTGCAGCACAGCGCCTATCTAGCAGGTGGGAGGTCCTGAGTTTGGTCTCTGATACCTGTGTTGGAGTCAGATATATGGCCTTGAGCTTGGCGTGGTGAGTAATTTGAATGAGATACATGTGGAGTATTGTGTAGAGTGTGTTTCTACCTTCTAAAAATTAAGAACACATAGGTACACGTGAGCATAAAGTGGAAATATATACCACTGTTCCTGTGGTAGAGGATTATGGTAGAGCAACCCTCACCTGCCTTTTTCTTTTTCTTTTTTACTTTTTTTTGGTAATGGCACTTGTAATGTTTAGGAAACATATGTGTTTCTTTTTTTCTTTTCCAGTACCAGGGATTAAACTCAGGTTCTTTCTCTTGAAAAGCAGATGCAGTACCGCTGAGCTAAATCCTTAGCCCACATCTGTATTTCTTTTGTAGTTGAAAGAAAATTCAAGAATTAAAAACAATATAGGCAAAATCTTTTAAGATATTTTTTATATTAGAAATCTTTACTTAACCTAATATGATTGGCCCGTGAATATTTTCACACATAATACATAGTAGACTGACCTATTGTAGAATACAGATAGTGACAAAAAAGAGGCAAGATTGTAATGGAAAAACATTTTCAGTCTTGTTTCATCCTTTGTTAGGGTTCTATTTAGAATAGGGGGCACTTTTGGGTCAAGGTCACACTCATCCAGTGATACTAGTTTACAATACTTTGAATTTGTTTATTCAAAACAGAAAGTAAAGTTTTGACTAATAAGAATTTCTGTTATATGAGTAGGATCAATGATCAAAAAGGTTGTTTTGTTTTGTTTTATTTTGAGACAGAGTCTCTCTTTGTAGTTAAAATTGGCCCTGAGCTCACTGTGTAGCCCAGGCTAGCCTCAAACTCAAGGCAATCCTCCTGCCTCTGCCTCCTGAGTTCTGGGATTACAGATGTGAGCCACCACACCCCGCATTGTGGTTTGTGGTACCAGGGATCGACCTTGAGACCTTGTGCTTGATAGACACTGGAACCACTGAGCCCTTGTTTGTTTGTTTTTAATGAGAATTCATTGCAGCCAGGTGTGGTTATTTATTTATTTATTTTGAGACAGGGTCTCGCTTTGTGGTTCAGGCTGGCCCTGAGCTCAGCCTCAAACTCACATCACAGCAATCCTCCTGCCTCTGCCTCTCGAGTGCTGGGATTACAGGCGTGAGCCACCACGCCCAGCACTGTGATATGTGGTACTGATTGATGCTGGGCATGAGTCTCCATGCCCAGTATTGTATGTGGTTACCGGGATATCAAACCCAGGTCTTTGCACTTGCAAGACAGGCGCTGGAACCACTGAGCTAAATCCCCGGCCCCAGGTGTGGTAATTTATGAATGTAATCCCAGTAGTATTCTGGGAGGCTAAAGTGGAAAAATGACAAGATTAGGCCCAGCCTAGGTAATTTAGCAAATCCCTGTCTCTAGAAAGTAAAAAATAGTGTAGGGATATAGCTCGGGCCGGGTACAATCCCCAGTACCACTACTCCACCCTGCAGACCTGTAGTTTGATTGATTGGTGATACAAAAGATACACCAGGAATTTTACAAAGCTCAGAATTATCAATGAAGGATTGTTGCAAGGGTGATGTGATGTGATCTTTGTGAAGTTCCTAGAAAAATGACATGTGTAGTGCTCAGGTACTCAAGGTACCTCATCAGGAGCGTGGACTGAGAAGCCAGCCACGTGGGTTTGAGTTCTCGCTCCTCTTGCCTCACTGATCTTGGTCAGGAATTTGACCTCAGTTCCTCAGTAAATAATAACAGTGCCTATCATGATATTTTAAGGATTAAATGAGTTAAAATAGTGTAATGCCTTACAGTACACGTACTGTTTTTCCAGTCTTTCTCAGTAGTGGCAAGCAGATTGTAAGGTAGTCTCTCTGTGTTCAGTTGCAGTCCCTCCCATCTGAGAGTCAGAAAGGTCAGGGGCATTCCCTGGGGATGGTGCTAGTTTGGGAAACTATCTTAGTGCTGTAGTCGAAGGAGAGGGCCAGGCCAGCAGTAAGCTGAAAAATGGCCCACAAGAATTGAAATGGCATTTATCATGTGGGTAAAGAAGACTAGGGCTGGGGAGTTAGCTCAGTGGTTCCAGCGCCTGTCTTGCAAGCTCAAGGACTGGGTTCGATCCCCAGTATAACCACATACCATACTGGGTGTGGAGACTCACGCCCAGCAGCAACCAGTACCATATACCACAGTGCCGGGCGTGGTGGCTCACGCCTGTAATCCCAGCACTCGGGAAGCAGAGGCAGGAGGATTGCTGTGATGTGACTTTGAGGCTGAGCTCAGGGCCAGCTTGAACCACAAAAACGAGACCCTGTCTCAAAAAAACCTTTAAAAAAAAAAAAAAGACTACTTCATCAGAGAGTGGCAGCATAAGACTATGTTTAGATGGGCTATTAATTCACAATAGCACAAGTGGAGGGAGAGGTCATTTCTTCTTCAGGCCAGTGTCTTCCCTGTAATATACACTCCCCTTTCCTAACTGCCTTGCCTTTTGGTCCCACTAGCTGCTGTAGGATTCTGCTGAATCATCCCATACAGTTTTGGAGTCTGAGGAGAATGGGTGTTTGGTTATAGACTAGCATAATTGGGCTTACGTGGCAGTGATGTGTTAGAATAGTAGAGATTTTTGCAGGGGGATTAACGTATTGAGTACATGGTTATACTAAATACCTTTTAATATCCTGTGTCTTGAGTATAGTAAGCCCTCTGGATCTACATGGATTCGACCAACTGTGGGTTGAAAGAATTTTAAAAATTGCATCTGTAGACTTTTCCTTGATTGTTCTTTCCTAAACAGTACATCTAACAACTATGTACCGTTTACATTAAGATTATATTACATTACATCTGTTAGACATTAACAGATATTGTAGAGATGATTTAAAGTATGCAGTAAGATGTGCTTCAGCAAATAAAAGTCCCATTTCACATAAGGGGCTTGAGCACCCTTGAGTTTATCTGTGGGGAGTCCTACAACTGCTCTCTCTCAGGTACCAGGGAGGACTTTACTTCATACTTTCATAGGGTCTTTATTTTATATATTTATGTATTTCTGTTTGAGACAAGGTCTCACTTTGTAGTTCAGGCTGACCCTGAACTCACTATGTAGGAGTTGTAGTTCGAGGCTAGCATCCTTCTGCCTCTGCCTCCCGAGTGGTGAGATTACAGGCATGAGCCACCATGCCCGGCATGTTGTATGTGGTTACCGGGGATTGAACTCAGGATCTTGCACTTGCCAGACAGATGCCATAACCAGTGAGCTAAATTCCCAGCCTCATAGGGTCTGTCTTTATGTCCCTTGTGAGAACAGTGAAAGTATTTGCAGTTCCTTTTATTTGCTTAGGGTGATTCTAAGGCTTTAGGTTGTATTTTTCCATTTGTAATAAAGGCATGAAGCAAGAGTTGCTTTTTGTTAACTCATGGACTTCTTGTACATACAGAGTTTAGGTGCATATCACCTAAATATCCCTGTATAAATTTCCTCGGAGTTTATAATTTTTAATTTAAACTTTTGTTTTTAAAAGAAAATTGCTGTCTAACTTATTTCTGTATGGAGGCAAAAAGACAGTATGGATGAATTTTTAACATGTTCCGAGCATCAGCTTGAACCATCGCTGGTGTATGTATGACTGTCCTTTTGGGCAACTTGTACCATGATATACATGTGGTACAATACTCTAGTGTTTGATCAGTGTATTGAACTTTGTAGGAGGTAAATGTACTGCACTGTACCTTCCCCTTAAGTTAAGGGGAATATATTCCAAGAACCAGGTAGATGCTTGAAACTTAGCTAGTTATAAATTCTATATAGACTGTATTTCCCTCTACATATACATATCTATAATAAGTTTGAATTTATAAAGTAGGTACAAGAGAGATTAACAACAGGAATAAATTAGTACCATTATAGCAATATACTATAATGAAATTTTGTAATCTGGGGACATTATTGAGTAAAATAAAGGTTATGTGAACCAAGCATTAAGATCGTGAGTCTGCTGGACAACCAAGACGGCTGCTGAGTGACTGTGCATCCTAAGTGACTAAGCAGCAGGTAGCATATAGGACAAGGATAAACTGGATAAAGGGAGGAGTCACAGCCTGGGTAGGATGGCCTGGAATGGTATATGGTTTCAGCATGGTATTCTGGGTGTTTATTTCTGTACTTCTCCATTTAATATTTTTAGACTAAGGTTGACCCAAGGTGGCTCACTAGAATGTTAGATCATGGATAGAGGGAATTATCCCACTTTCATCTTCAGCCCTTTGTTTCTCCTGATTTCCTCTGTGCCATCTCATATGTTTGATAGCTTAAATCTAATTTTGGAGGAAAGCTGGAGAGTGAAGGAATAGTGGTTAAGTTTTATGTGGAAAAAAATGATAGGACATAAAAATTTAAGACATTTACTTTTGTGGCATATAAAGCTTCAGATTTTTAGATAAAACATTTCTTTGGCTTTCTCCTGAGGCTATATATCCTGACTATTTGAAACTCCTATTAACAAGAAAGATAACTTGTCTTCCTCAAAATACCCAGTGGATCTTAGAATGCCTGATGAGGCTTTATTCATTGCTTTTATGTTGATTGTAACGTTGAAAACAAAGGTCCATACAAAATAACTGTCTGGAAAATACTTTTTTAAAAGTAAGTTTTGTCCAACAGGAAAGAATTTGAATGTAATAGTAAACTTCTCAGAGAGTGGGAAGTACTCTGTATTTCCCTTGGAAAGTCCATCTTGGCAGTGATCAACTGCTGTCTAAACAGGGTTTTTGTGTTTTAGGGAAGGAAGCTGAGAAAGGACCTCTGCTCTTCGATGGCCTGCCCCCGGCCAGCAGTACTGACTCAGGTACAGTCTTCAGGCTCTCCCAGGTGTGTGTCAACGTCTCTGCTCATCCTGGGATTGTAGTTGTCTCAATCTTTTTCCCTTTCCCCCATTTTCAACACACAGATGTTTTAGGTGTTGGACTGTCTTAAGTTTTGAATCCATGGCATCAGGTAAGGCAGAAAAATCTGTTAGTCTTAGCCCTGAGAAGTACTGCCTAAAAATGTTGAGCAGTTTTCTCTGGTTCATCTGAGAATTGATTTTACTAGCAGAAATAAAATTCAACTTTTCAGGGCAGAGTTTTTATTTTTTTTGAAGTGATAGGACTTTAAAATAGGTTCAAGCTATTACTCACTGCAGTATGAGTTGCCACTGGATTGACACAAGAGATCTGAGTTTATTTCTATAACCTGCATAGGTGTCCTGGTGGGATGAATTCTGAAGCATAAGCGTGTGGCTGTCTCTGAGCTCACTCAGTGTTCTGCTGTGTTTCAGGATCTGGGGGACCCTTGCTCTTTGATGATCTCCCTCCTGCAGGCAGTGGCGAGTCAGGTAAGACAGAAACAGATTCCAAGGTGCTAATGGAAATAACACATACTTCCCTCTTAGGCACAATGTATGCATAGCTTTTAACAGGATTTTGGATGACAGCATCCAATTTTAAAAACTAAGTAGATGCTGTCACATGGAAGCAGAAATTTACATACTTCAGTAGTATATCACTTTTTGGTGGTTATCTTGTTTGTGTGTGTGATACTAGAGATCACACTTGGGAGCCTAACCCTATCCAGTGAGTTACATCACCAGCCCTTTTATTAATTTACTTCTTAAAATTTTGAGACAGGGTCTTCAAAAGTGGTCCAGACAAGATTTATAAACTTGGGGCCGGGGAGTTAGCTCAGTGGTTCCGGCGCCTGTCTTGCAAGCGCAAGGGCCCCGGTTCAGTTCCCCGGTAACCACATAACAATACTGGGTGTGGAGACCCACACCCAGCAGCAACCAGTACCATATACCACAGTGCCGGGCGTGGTGGCTCATGCCTGTAATCCCAGCACTTGGGAGGCAGAGGCAGGAGGATTGCTGTGATGTGAGTTTGAGGCTGAGCTCAGGGCCAGCCTGAACCACAAAGCGAGACCCTGTCTCAAAAAAAAAAAAAATGATTTATAAACTTACAATCCACCTGCCTTACCCTCTATCAGTGCTGGGATTGCGTGTGTACCACCATCCCCAGATGTTAACTTCTTAGTTCTCAACTTACTGGAACTGACTTTAAGAAGGAAAAGTTCAGTAGTTTACTCTGAACATTAGTATTAATCTTTAATTTAGCTTACTGAGAATTGAACCTAGGACCTTGAGCTTCCTAGACAGTTGCAATACCACTA
The DNA here is from genome assembly GCA_004026965.1 of Petromus typicus. Lineage (NCBI taxonomy): Eukaryota > Metazoa > Chordata > Mammalia > Rodentia > Petromuridae > Petromus > Petromus typicus. Next base: position 7,764 of record PVIR01004012.1, read on the forward strand.
AGCTAACTAAAATTCAGCCCTATCATGAACCTTTCTAAAAAATTTAGTCTCTTCCTCAGGTTTGCTGTACTTTGACAGGCCTAAACAAATGTATCCAGCCTATTAGCATAGTCTCCCTGCTTCTGACAATGTTTAACATTTCTTCTGTGTCCCTGCTGTGTAGAAGGTGAGAATGGTGCATGAGACTGCAGAGTATTACTGTCTCACTGGAGTTGCTTTGATGAGGTGGGGGGGCAGTGAGGTGGGGACAGTCCTGTGTCATGTGCAGTTATCTTCTGGTAAAAAAAAAAAAAATTGCCTATTTTGTCAAGTAGAACATGTGCTACTATTCCAGGTAGGGTTTTTGTATTATTTATTACCATGAAATCAATGGGATCAGCCTAGAAAGATGATATACTCACTACATTTTACAAAAAGTATTATGATCACTTACATAAGAATTTCCAGGTTCTCGGGGCTGTAGATTAATACCTCAGATTACAGCTTGGTTGTACCATTTATTTTAAAACTTCCCATCATAGATAGTGCTAAGTAAAGGTAAAGATTTCTCATTGCCAGACAGGTTCCTTATGGGTTTCACAAGAGAAACATAGATTCATTTAGCTATCTCTTAGTTATTTATAGAGAGAAAGACTACTAGTAGTCATATAGAATATTTACATACTACTGCTAACATGCTTAAGATTTGAGATGTATATATAGCCTTGCACTGGATGTTTTGAATTTCCTGAGAAGACCAGACATTTGACATAAGCTGGCAAGAATCATTTATGAAAATTGACCATGTACTAGACCATAAAATAAGTTCCAGTAAACTTTCTTGTTCCTTAGCATTGAAAGGTGTGGAACGAGTAGTTGAGTAGGTGGTGCTTTTGTACTTAACTGCAGAGAACATTTAGGCCCAAATGCTAGGTCATGGCTGATATTTTGTCAGCCATTGGAATACCTGTCCCCATTGGTTTTCAATCCATCTTTTAAGATCATAGTGTCGGGGCCGAAGATTTAGCTCAGTGGTTCCGGCGCCTGTCTTGCAGGTGCAAGGGCCTGGGTTCGATCCCCAGTAACCATATACCATACTGGGCATGGAGACTCATGCCCAGCAGCAATCAGTACCACATACCACAGTGCCGGGCGTGGTGGCTCACGCCTGTAATCCCAGCACTCGGGAAGCAGAGGCAGGAGGATTGCTGTGATGTGAGTTTAAGGCCGAGCTCAGGGCCAGCCTGAACCACAAAAGCGAGACCCTGTCTCAAAAAAAGCAAAAAAAAGATCACAATGTCTTCCCATGACCACCAAACACACAGGCACTACCAGTGCTCGGTTGTGTTTCTGTGAGTACAGAGAGGGAGCGAGACCACAGGAGCCTTGGCCAGACTTTTGTATAAAGCTGTCTGTTACCTGTTTAAGCCTTTTAGAATTTGTACAAGGTGTATCTATTTGTAGAGTTTGGAAGTACCCATATTTATCAGTAAAGTTTTGAATATAAAACACGTATATGTCACAGGCCAAAAGTACGTATATGAATTTAAACATTTTAATTTAAATTTGTAAATTTTTATTGAGAAGCCTGGTGTACAGGTATTTTGGGAGCCACTGTGACTTGGGACCTAGGTGTTTCTGTGTTTTCCCATTGTGGGCCCTGGCATTGCCCACATCCTCCTCCCAAGTCTGCCCTAACTGCTATGTCTGCTGTTCCTCACTTGAAAAGTCATCCCATGTCCAGGGCTGGGATGAACTTAGCCTGGTGGTGACAGTTTCTGTTTCTCTCTGGCTTTTCCTTTACTCCCAGGTTCTCTTGCTGCACCGATTTCCCAGATAGTAAAGAATGAAAGCAAAGGAGCAAAGAGGAAAGCCGCTGAGGAAGAGAAGAATGGCAGTGAAGAGCTTGTGGAAAAGAAAGTTTGTAAAGGTTTTCAGACAGTTTGAAAACAAATGTATTAGACCTCATATTTTAAAACAACCCAGAGCAAAAATAATCTCAGCTTTATAATTATACTTTTATGTCTGAATTTAAGAAATGGGTAGGGTTTTCTTTTTGTGGACAGTGTCCAAGGCTGCCTTTGGTCTTTCTGCTTTGCCTTATTCGTGCTTGTCTTACCCTAACTTGGGACACTGCTATTGTTCCATGAGGGTTATGAAGCTCAGGAATTTTTTCTTAGCTTTCTAGAGGAAATGGCGAGTTTATCGACCGCTTAGTGAGTCTGTGACTCCCAGTCTTTGGGTACACCTTGTTGATTAGCATCAACCAAAGAGAAATAGCTGTGAATTTTTACTTCCCATACTGATTAATTTGTCTTTTGCTTCAATGGGGAGGGGGTGATTCCACACTGTGGGCTTCAGCTCAATCTTTGCCACAGAACAGCTCTTTTGCGTGTTTTGTTTATTAGTTACATGGCCTCAGGTGTCAGCAAATGAACATAAACAGGCCTGGCCTTTAACACATTCCCACCAGCTTAGACCACTAGTGGTGTGTGCATCACTGTCCTGTTGGGCATGAGGGCTGTTTGCACAAATGGCACAAACATACATGTATGACTCCTTGAAGAACATGTTAAGTGTAACCAGGTTTGTGCCTACATTAGACATCTTTATTTTTTTTCCTCACTTAAGAGCAATTATCTTAACCATTTGCTGACATTCAACATCCTTGAGCATGTTTTCAAGGTCCCTAATGTGATGTTTGGGACAAACTTTTCCAAATGCAAGAGTGTTTCTGTCATTACATTATCACCTGACTGGATTTTCATGGGCCCCTTCCTCCAACTGTGCTGGATGGCACTGCCCTGGCCCTGGTGCTTTGTCACTGTCCTCCTTAGGCAGAGCTCTTCTGTGCTGTGCCCACGTCAGCCTGTCCAGCAGAGCTCTGATAGTAGTTACACACTCGAAGCTGGGGACATGCCTTGAGGGGTTTTGCTTATTTGCACTGCACCACTTAGAGTTCGCTGAGTAAAGCAGCCATGGTTCCTCTCCTTTGCTCTGGGACTAGGGCTTCCTGAGGCCGGGCACGGTTTTGTATTGGCTTTTTGTTTTCTTTCCCTAGGCTCTTCAGTGATCTTTGGTCTGAAAGGCTACGTGGCTGAGCGGAAGGGTGAGAGGGAGGAGATGCAGGATGCCCACGTCATCCTGAATGACATCACTGAGGAGTGCAAGCCCCCTTCATCCCTCATGTGAGTGTCCAGCTCCAGTGAGGCTGTGGACATTGCACTGTGTTCTGGGTGGGGCTTTGGACCATGTCCAGGCTATCTTTTGGCTACAAAGTGACCTGAGCGCCTTCCACATCAGTCATTCTTAGCTGGGGCTGGCTCTTGTCCTGTAGGAGATATTTGTCAGCCTAAGGAGATTCTTGTCACAGTTCAAAGAGGAGGCTGCTGCTGACATGTGGTTGGTACAAACCTGGATGCTGCTGAGCATCTGAAAGGCCAGGACAGCCCCGAAATGTCTGCCTGCAGCCTGCAGTCACATGTACTGACTGCCGTGGGACAGGAATGGGCAGCTCTGGCAGTCATCTTAATCAGGTCCTGAAAGGTCATGCCTGGAGCCATTAAAGTGTGACTGCCATGAGGAAAAGCAGTTTAGGCCATCAGGGCCCAAAAGAATAGAAAGTCTTATGTGGTACTGAGAAAAAAAAGACAATGAGCGATTTTCTACAGCTGTGACAACTGAAATAAAGCACTCTGAGAAGCCGTAGGCACAGAGGAAAAACCCAAGAGGCAGGACATGAAGTGGCTGTTGACATACTCCATTTTACATACACAGTACTATACTATATATTGCACTATCACAGCTACATTTGTGTATAGGTTCCACAATCTGAAATTATATGTGTACTACATGTTACATGGCACCACTTGGTTGTTACCCTATTCATGCTGGTGGGTTCTGCCCAATAGCCAAGAGCCAGTTGTGAAGAAGAGGGGGAGATGCTGCTGCCACGTAGCTGACCATGGGCAGAGGCAAGACATGTGCACCCCCTGCAGGGCTTCCCCAACTCTGGGAGGTTTGAGGGCCTTGGCAGGGAATCGTTGGGGAGCCAAGACAAAGATCCTCATGAGCCGAGGAAAGCTCATCCTTGGGGGAGCACATATTTCACCAGCACTGGCTGTGGTGATAGTACTGAGCTATAAACCAGAGAAGGGTGGTTTTCTTGTGGCTAATGATGCCCTGTACTGAGAGGGACTTCCAAAGTTTGAAAGCAGAATGCCTCTGCAGGGTAGATGTCATTGCTCCTCGGCAGTCTGTATTCTTTTATCCGTGTCTGTATGATGATGTTTAAAGCTAAGTCTGATTTAAGTAGGAGAATGTTCTGACTTTTGATTTCACCCTCAGTGAAAAGTCCAAGTGAACAGGTCTTGGAGTCTTTGGAAACCACCGTAGATTCTTAACCTCTGTCTAGCATGCTGCAAGAGTTACATTTGTGTTTTAGGTAGTAAGTAGTCCAGCTTTTATGCACTTGTGACAGGGTGACCTTTATCTTGTTCAGTTCATTATCTGAGATGAGCTTTTAAAAGCTTTAATGTAGAAGTGTGGTCTTTACTATGAGAGTTTTGTTGATTCTCCATTAATTCTTCCAGTACTCGGGTCTCATATTTTGCCGTTTTTGATGGACATGGAGGAATTCGAGCCTCAAAATTTGCTGCACAGAATTTGCATCAGAATTTGATCAGGAAGTTCCCTAAAGGTGAGACTAGCACTAAATCAGTTAATACTCATTTGGGGCTTGCATGATGGCTGTGTGAGTCCACTGGACGTGGTCACTGATCAGTTTTCCCAGCACTAGGGGTCAAACACAGGGTTGTGCTACCACTAAGCCGCATCCAGAGTCTCACTGAGTTGCCAGGCTGGCCTCAAATTCACAACCCTCCTGCCTCAGCCTCAGAGCATCTGGACTTACAGGCTTGCATGCCATCATGCCTGGCTATGGATGACTTATTAAAAGAGTAGATTGGCAAGCAGAGTGACCTGAGGCTAAGGGTGTGTCTGTGCTGCATGGTCCAAGTGGCACTTCTCAGATCTCCCATGACTTGTCCAGGGTGCAGTGAGTGTCTTGCCTGCTTTGCTGCTGGGGAAGCTAGTAAATCCAGGCCATGTAGCACAATCCCACAGGTGAGGAAGTAGTTTGTTCTTAGTCACGTGTAGAAGTTATCTGACACTGATGTGCAGAAAGTATAGAACCTACATGACAGTGGGAGGTCTTCCCTCCTTGAGAGACTGTTCTTTGGCCCTCTATAATAGGAGATGTGGTCAGTGTAGAGAAAACCGTGAAGAGATGCCTTTTGGACACTTTCAAGCATACTGATGAAGAGTTCCTTAAACAGGCTTCGAGCCAGTAAGTATCGCTCTGTACAGAAAGGCGCTTGTGCGGCAGTCCCCTGACCGCAGTTCAGGTCTTAGGGCAGGGCCTAGCAATAACACACCCTGTGTGAGGAGGGCCCGGCATCTTGTCAGCTCTGCTGCATTACCTAAAACAGAAGGGAGTGAGTCTGGTCAGCTGTGCATCACTGCTGACATGATAACTGGTACAAGATACTGAAGAAGTAAGAGTTTGCATTTGGACTTCAAGTCTGAGCTAGATTGGTCCCCTTGGTTTGGGCCTTGCACATGTCATGGCAGTAGCCTGAGTCCAAGCCAGGAAGCAGAGAGGGAGAGCCAGCAGGGTCCCCCGCACCCCAGAGGGAACACTTATAGTGAGGTGCACGGTCCTCTTCCCACAAATGTCTGCAATGACCTGAGCCTCCCACTGGGTCTGGCCTCCTGATAGCACCCTGTGGGGACCAAGCCTTTGATTTGGGGACACAGCTATACCCATACTTCACTGTGAGTGTCAGGAAAACATTCATCTCAGAGTCTGCTGGTGGTGATCACATTTCTGGTGTGTCTCCTCAGGAAGCCTGCCTGGAAGGATGGGTCAACTGCCACCTGCGTTCTGGCCGTGGACAACACCCTGTATATTGCCAACCTCGGAGACAGTCGGGTATGTGGCTCCAAGCCACCCACCTAGGTGACAGCATGACTCATGAGGGAACCTTACAGAGGTTAAAGTTTGACAGCAGCCAGCTGAACCTTTTGGTGGGGTTAGTGCAGGAATTCTGTGCAGTTTGACCCCTGGGAAAAGAGACCAGCAGCTAAGCTCTAGGTAGTTTGTTTTCAGGAAGGTTTATGGTCTGCAACAGGACTGCTTTCTTTTCCCTCTGTGTGTGCACACGTGTATACTTGTACACTTGTATACTAAGTGACTTGGAATTTAATCCATATCCAAGCAACTGAGATGACTCCTTGAGGTGACCGCAGATGGTATTGAATGAAAAGTATTGACTCCCATCTCTCCAAATCATTGTGATTTCAGAATAAGTTCAAAGTTGTAGCTAGAAAAGTACCAGTAAGACTCTACTCATCCACCAAGCTGAGGCTACCTGGGGCACCAGAGATCCCTGAGCAGATTTCTCAGTGGTGCCGCTGAAGGGAAGTGGTGAAATTCCCAGGGCTGTCTGCAGGCCGCCTTCCACTTCACTGTGTTGTCACATCCAGCATGTCCTGTGCTCCTTCAGCTGCACAGTCACTGCCTATTCACCCAAGTAGGTGGTGCCTGGGCTGTATGTTCTTCCCTTATTTGCAGCTGGGAGCATGACAGATGCTCCTGGTGAGTCTGTGTCCCTGGACCCTGTGTCCCCTGGTGGACCGACCCTTAGACATGGGCATCTAGACCAGATGACTCCCAAACAAGCATGTATATACACAGACACACGGGTGTGGAACCAGAGGCAGTGTGAATCCTGCCCTGCAGGTGCTGGCAGTGTGGCAGTGGGACTCTGACCAGGTACTCTGAGTATGCTGAGCCAGCTGGTGATGAGAGCACTGAGGGGCAGGCTCCTGATCTCATGTCTCAGATGCAGGGGCCTGTGTCTGTCTTTCATGTCACAGCTGTGACAGCGGCCACGGAAGCAGTGGCTGTGGTCATCCATTTTGCACCAGAGTTGAGACAGATGAGAGCTGCTCACCTGCCTGGAGTGCTGCTACTGCTATCTGACACTCATTTGATGCAGAACTCTGAACTTCTGTTGTCAGCAGGCAGCTAACTGCATTGTTAACCACTTGCAGCTGGTAACTTTAGATTTTGCTCATTGCATTTCATGACTATTACAATATCCACCTTCCCAGGCAATCCTGTGTCGTTACAACGAGGAGAGTCAGAAGCATGCGGCTTTAAGCCTCAGCAAAGAGCATAATCCAACCCAGTATGAAGAACGAATGAGAATACAAAAGGCTGGAGGAAATGTCAGGTAACCAAAGGGCCAATGATGGCTGAGGATGTAGCTCAGTGGCGCCGTGTACCTACCTGCCAAGTTCAAAGTCCTGAGTTTGATCCCCAGTACCACCAAAAAATAAAATAAACAGAACAATAGCCAGGTGTCATGGCACATGCCTGTAATCACAGCACTTGGGAGGCAGAGGCAAGAGGATTACCAGGAGTTTGAGGTTAGCCTGGGCTACATAGTTCAGGGCCAGCCTGAGCCCCAGTCAGACTTTGTCTCAAAAAGAAAAAAAAGGGCTGATGATGGCTCAGGCAAGGAAGGCTGTTGGCTGTGGAACTGGCCCTGAGACTTCCAGGAGTAGCACTTCCCAGGTGACGTTCTTGAGAATGGAAAGACCCTATCTTCAATCCAGCCCTGGTGACATACCTGGATGACTGTGGTCAGCCTCCACTTATGTCCAGGTGGAAGCACTGTGTAGACAGGAAACATGCCTCCTTACACTCACCAAAAGAAATGTGCACCGTTTGCAGCATTTTCTCTCTACCTGAGAATCTGAAATATTGCCAGTTGTTACACCAAGTGACTAACCCAGAAAGAAAAATCAAAAATGGCTAAATGATTTCAGAGCTGTGTGACAGGGAGGTGAGCCTGAGACCCCATTGCAAAGCCAGGAGAGATGCAGAGTGTGCTGAGGAGCAGGGTCCCGGGCACAGAAGATTGCTACTGCCAGTTTCTGCTTGATAGTATCTGAGTCTTTGAAGACCACATGTCTCCTCTGACATTTGTCCCCACCGTTTCTCCCAGGAAGCTAAACAAGAGGGTTCTTCTTTAAGCGAATTCCACTTGACATTGCGTGATGAACTTGACCAGAAGTATTTCCTGTGTTGTTTCAGTCTGACCACTAAAGTTTTGTTTTTTGTTGGAGACGGAAGTAAGCTGTCTGCATAAGCCTACTGCAGTGGCTTATCCATGCACATTCCTCCAGAGATGTCTGTTACTCCAACCAGGCTGAGTCTAGCCAGTGGTGTAGGGACACCTCGGCAGAGGAGTTTGTTTAAATCCCCTGCATCAGTAAAGGAGATTTGATCACATTGGTTTCAGTTTACATGATCACTGATAGGATTAGGAGCTCTGCTGTCTGCTTGAGTGCTGCACCACGGACCACTGTGCCCAAGAGCTGTGTCCAGATGCCTAAGAGGTCTCCCTCCCAGGCTCCACGCCAGAGAAGCTCGGAAGGGGCCAGGGACCTGCAGTGCCTTACCTTCCTGAGCAGTAGAGCACTGCTGGGACCTGTTCTCGCACCTGAGGCCAGGACTCCACTCCCCATTTTTTGTTTAAAATTTTCAGTCATGAAACAAAACGTTAAAATAGTAAAGCAAATTTCACTACCACCTAGATTCAGCAGTCAACATCTTACACGTCTGCTGTGTGCATGTGTATGTGCATGAGAGATGGAGGAAGAGAAGATTTGAAAGTTACTTGTAGACATGGTGGTTTAACAGTTAAATACTTAGACATGCATTGCCTGAAGCCGAGGACATTCTAGACGTCATCAGTGACCACTTTCACACTTGAGGGTAATACTAGGTTACAGTAATTAAATCCTTTTTATATTCAGATTTCTCACTGTCTTTGTTTCAGACTAGATTCTAATCAGCATGTACATATACCTTGGACTTGAGTATCTTAGTAGGCTCCGAACCATTTAGTGTAGGCCAGCAATTACACCAGTGCTTTAAATTTGCCTGTTTCTTCGTTGTGTAGTTTTAAAGTATTTTCTGTAAACTGGAAATTAGGTATTCAGCCTTTTTCAGAGTCAGATGAAGTGTTTGTACTGAGTTGTTATGGGGGTGTTGTATACTGATAGCTCCTCACCTCAGTAGGCCCTTCCCACCTGTGAGCGAGCAGAACCCCGGCACTTAGCTACGGTAGTTCCCTGTGTATTCAGCCAGCAAACTGGTTGCTGTCATCCTTTCACCTGACAGCCCTGGTGCCCCTTAATGGTCCTTGGGAGTAGTTATTTAATTAGGGGTGGCAGAAGCAATTTCTTATCCTTTAATCCCTCCCACTGTCAGGAGCACTCTGTGAGAAAGGCTCTGCTTCCCCCTCCCCAGGAGGTGAGTGCGGTGATCAAAACCCTCCCCTTTGTTCCCCGCAGCAGAGTGAGCAGTCTCGGTGGGAGTGTCCCCTCCTGGCCTCTGTGCTGCCCTTGCCTGTGGGTCCCCTGCACAGAGATGTGCCTCAGGTGTGACTTCAGGCTGTTTCACGTGTTTGTGTTGGTCTTTTAAGAGCCCAAATGAGTGTGCTGGGGATGCTCATTTCAGCTAGGCCGCTCTTCCTGAGTCTGCTCACGGACAGGGCTAGGAGCCAGGACATATTTAAATCATGAGCTTACACTGGTATTTCTTACTTGATATTAGTATCATAGGGATTTTTCTTCTTAATATTTGTAACTCTTTTTCTCTTAGAGTGAAAATCTTGTTTCATTATAGCATTACTTTATATTTATTTGTCAAAAGAGCTTCAGAATCTTGATATTAGAATCACCAGTGTTAACCAGGCTCAAGTGCCTCCTATTGTAGCCCCCATCTTTGGAAGGAACCTCACTAACGAGTCATTGTCAGGGGACTGTGTGGCAGCTGAAGTCATTGTCACTGTAGTTTCATCACCTTGTTTTAAGTACCAGTAGTTATAGTTTGTATTCAATCTGGGGGCTTTTTCCCTTTATAAACTGTGTGGAGAGCCAGGGAGTTAGCCCAGTGATTCTGGCACCTGCCAGGCAAGTGCAAGGTCCTGAGTTCGATCCCTAGTAACCATATACCACAGTGCCAGGTGTGGTGGCTCACACCTGTAATCCCAGCATTCGGGAGGCAGGGGCAGAAAGATTGCTATGAGGTCAGGGCTTGCCTGGACTACATAGTGAGATCAGGGCCATCCTGAATTACAAAGCAAGATCCTGTCTCAAAAAAAAAAAAGTGTGGAAAGTGGGAACCTCTTGCACTACTGCAGGGACATAAAATGTTGCAGACGTGCAGAGCAGTATGGCAATTCCTTGGAAGTTAGTTATAGCTGCAGAGGAAGGAGAATCACAATTTTAGGCCAGCCTGGGCAATTTAGCAACACCCTGTCCCAAAGTGAAACGGAGTTGGGGCTGTAACTCAGCAGAGCTCTTGCTTGGCATATATGAGATCTTGGGTTCATCCTCACAACCACAGATAAACAAGAAACAATTACCATAATTACCATTCACTAGCAGCTCACATCTGGGTATATTCCCTAAAGAACTGGAGAGAGACAAGGACCCAGCTGTTTATGCACCCACATGCACAGCAGCATTGTTCACCACTGCCATGAAAGGGAAGCAGCCCAGGTGTCACTGACAGGAATGTGTACAGATTGGAAAGGGAGGAGAGTGACACCAGCACATGCCACAGCAGAGTGGAACCTTAACATTAGGCCATGTAAAATAAGCCAGGCCAGAGGGACAGGGGACTCCCAGCTACTGTCCCTCAACGAGTCAGATTCCTACAGTTGCAGAGTGCTGTCGGGCAGAGAGGTGGGAGTCAGTGCTTAACATCAGGGATGGTTTCAGCCAGGAAGGGTATGGAGGCTGTGGCTGCACTCTGTGATCTGCTTGGTGCTGCCAGGCCACACTTGAGAGGGTTCAGACGATCAGCTTTCTGCACTGATCTCAGTGAAAATCGAGAACTGCTGCTGGATCCTGAATATAAAGACCTATGTGTATAGGTGCTGTGCTTTCATATCTGTCCCTTTTACCCCATTTCCTTGTTTCTCAGAAAAGTAATCAAATCCGCATTTGTATTCTCTCCTACTTTCATACAAGGTAGCTGTGCTGATAGGCAGTCATCACCCAAGATGTGTCTGGCCAGTGGGGTGAAGTTGCAGGTAGTATTTAGACTAAATAGGTCAGCACCACCCAGAACTGGGCCGGTGCTGTCTGATGAGCCATCCTGGAGTGGGTCCTTTACAGGCTGTGGTGTTTGCCCTTCCTCGGGGTGGGGAGCTGGCCTTCTGCTGCCCACCACTTCACACACAGCCGCCTTGGGTAGGCCCAGTGGCAACTTGCCATGTCCAGGCTAACTCACGTAGTGATGCTCGGGCCAGGGCCACTCCAGCAGTCCTTAGCAGCCACGTTAGCCTGAAGGCCATGGGAAGAGGCTGTCTTGGCCTGTGCTGTGTGACGGGAAAGGGAAGGAGAGGCCTGGAACACGAAGAGCCAGCAGAAAAGGCCAAGACCTGGGCTATGTTACCAGCATGTCCACAGACAGGAACATGCTTCTCCAGTTGAGTGGGGACTGAAATGGAAAGAAATCAGCAAAGCTTGGGCATGTGTGAGGGCCAGCCTTGGGACATCTGGCACCCAGGGACAGGCAGGTGGGCATGCAGATAGGACTTCGAAAGCCACTTCCATAGGCCTTGGAATCCTGGGGGAATCACCTAGAAAGGTGAGAGAGAATTTCAGTTGTCAGTGAAAAAAGTTTTCATGAAGTCAGGACCCTGGTGCCCAGACAGTGCAGAATAGATGTGTGAGGAGTGCAGTGGAGTCCTGGCAACAGTAGCTGGGGAGCAGGGCCTGGGCCGTGGGCTTCCTGCACAGTCACCTGGGTTCTGATCTGCTCTGCTGAGCTGACCAGCACATGCCCTATGTACCCTGCAGGGTGTCATGGGGGTCAGGGACAAGCAGGCTGCTGCCTGTCATTACCAAGGTGTTTTCTGAGATGGCGGCCTTCTCCTGGGCTCCAACTTGCATGATCTCTTGTTTCTCCGGGTTGGGAGCTTAGACTACCCTGAGGACGTGCTCAGCACTCAGAAGGAAAGGCAGAGGCCTCTGTGTGCTCCTGTCTCTTGGTAGCCTTGGGAAGGAGCTGCGTTTTCCATGCTGATCTGTGCAGCACAGCAGTTAGCAGTACTTGTGGGGCCTCTCTTGCAGGCCCTGTCACTCCTCGTGACCCAGCTGGCACAGGATGGGTGTGTGACTGGGAGGGCCTGAGATAGGTTTCCCCAGTTCTCAAACTCCATGGGGTGCACCAGGGCATAGGCTGAGAACTATGCCACACAGGCCAGGTTAGGAAGCGCATGGAGTTGGAGGACTGTGAGTGGCTGGATATCTACGCACTGTGTGACATAGAGAAATGTTCCTGCCGGTTAGTAATGTGGAGTCCCAGCTAGATCTTCCACTCTTTTCTGCCTTTAGGGTCAGACTGTTTTTCCCCTCCTTCTAGGGATGGGCGTGTCTTGGGTGTGCTGGAGGTATCCCGCTCCATTGGGGATGGGCAGTACAAGCGCTGTGGGGTCACATCCGTGCCTGATATAAGACGCTGCCAACTGACCCCCAATGACAGGTAAAGTTGCCTTTCAAAAAGCATGGTATGCACACACTGTGTGGGGTCTGTTTCCATCACAGCCTCTGCCATGGAGAGGAATGTATGGGGGCTGCAACAGTGTCTCAGCCATGCGCTAGGCCCTGGGGTACACAGAATGTGACCAGTGCTTGGGGTACCCCTAGGGATGCACTGTACCATCAGTGCCACGGCATGTGGAGGCTGTGGCCATGGCGAGGGGGTGCTCCTGTTGGAGAAAGTGGTCCTGTGGTGTTGAATCAGTGTGGAAGTGTAGCCAGGCAGGTGCCAGGAATGGCCGCAAGGGTCTCAGAGGATGTGGGAGAGTTGGCCCTTGGACCGGCAGGAGCATGTGTCATACATAATTGGTGGAGAATTGGAAGGCTTCAGGCAGGGCACCAGGATGGTGGAGAGCGCCTCTCTGTACCTATCTCCTTTCCATGTGCCAAGACATGGCATGGCAGCTCGTTTGGTTGAGAGCAGAAATGCAGTAGTAGCAGGAATGGAGAAAAGCTCGGGAGAACGGGACTCAGGTGAGCTGAAGAGCAAGAAGAGAGGAGGTAGCCACTGCGGCTAGACACAGGGCTGCGAGGAAGAGCGCCACCTCCACGCTGCCATCAGGGCCGGGCTTGGCTGCTTTGCACATTCCGCCTTGGCAGCTTCCCTTCCTTGTGACCATGACTGTGCGTCATTATTCTGACCAAGCACATTGGAAGGAGAAGGAGACAGCCTGGCCTGGCCTGCCTGTGCCACGTGTAGACCACGTGCTCAGAACACATTGGCTAACCGAGTACTGATAAGATGAGGAAAGGAGACGGCGCAGTAGTGCAGAAAGGCAGCCCGCTGCTCGGAAGCTGTGCCCGGAGAACGAGGGCAGCTATGTGGAATTCTCTCCCAGTGTTCTGGGGGAGGATGGATCTTGAAAGGGGGGCTGTTCTTTTCAAACCACAGAAACTGGGGTCCCCAAGGGATCTTGGCCCCAAGGGTGCTTTACATCCTTGAGAGGTGGCGCCTGGCTGTGGCAAAGTCCCATTGCCCCTGGTGCCCTGGGGACCCTCCCTGACTTAGGAAAGCACAGCACCTAGTGTGGGGCTGTTTGTGGTTATACTGATGGGTGGAGATGATGGGAAACCCACTTTTGATCTGTATTATCCCACTTAAAACTGTTTTTAAACAGTGTTGATCTTGTAAAATTTTTTTGAAAAAATTGTTAGTCACTGAGGAGATAATTATTTACTCCTTTTTTCGGCCACATTATTTTTATAACATTTGTGGCTATAACTGATGTATTTCTTCCCTGTGTGGTAGGTTCATTTTGCTGGCCTGTGATGGGCTCTTCAAGGTCTTTACCCCAGAAGAAGCCGTGAACTTCATCTTGTCCTGCCTGGAGGTGAGGAGCTTTACGAGAAGGTGGCAGAAACCCCAGGCTCGTGTCCTCCATTCAGGGCCACGCTATGCTTTCTGATTGCCCAGGGACTCAGGTCACTTTGCCCTCCCAGCCCCGAGGAAGGTCAGTCCTCCCCTAGCTGCTGTCTCAGAAGAATGATGAGATGAGGAGCCTTTTTGTCAGCTTCCCTCTTGTTGAGACACAGGACTGGGCACCTCCAGCGAGGACTAGAGATTTGACTCAACTCAGTTTCAAAGCACTCAGTCCTCGGCCAGCAGGCTTCACGGTCAGAACATAGTAGCAGAGGAAGCAGAGCGCAGGAAGAACGCCAGCTAGACATCTCCCAGGCAGTGTCTGGGACCTGCCCTGCAGCCCATGCACAGTGACCACCAGAGGTTAACCCAGCCTTGAGCACAGGTCCCCTCCCACCACATCCTCTGAGCTCGTGCCGTTAACTTCTACTTGGGCCCTTGCCCTTTCTATAGGATGAGAAGATCCAGACCCGGGAAGGGAAGCCCGCTGTAGATGTCCGCTACGAAGCTGCGTGCAACAGGCTGGCCACCAAAGCTGTGCAGCGGGGCTCAGCAGACAATGTCACGGTGATGGTGGTGCGGATAGGACACTGAGGTGCGTGTGCTGCTGGCCTGCAAGTGCAGTTTGTGTGCACCCGGCTTCGTGTTTTATGTACTCCTGTGGGACTCCCATGGCTGTAAATAAAGGTTTCTTTCTTTTTTCCCCCGTCTTTTAAGTTCCCTTATCCCACTGAGTGATCAGCCCACAGGCTAAGCATATCTGCTCTGGCCCTGCCCTCGATACAACCCTGAGGGCCTGTGGACTGGCTCGTGCTGACCTGCAGCTGCGGGAGTTGGGGCCCAGGCGCCAGACCTGGACCGGATGCGGGTGTCCCGTGGTTTGCGGCCCTGGTGGTCCAGCCTCTTTCACTCCCCTTTGAAGGAGCCGTGTGATGGAAGGCTCTGGAGCACTGGGTCGGACAGGCCTCTGGTCTGGGCTCTGGTGGAAGTCATGTGCTGCTGTGCAGGACAGTGCTGCAAGCACTTTCTCTCCTTGAGACCATCACGGGCCCTCCGTGGGTTGCTGTGCTGCTGAGCAGCTGACTGGAACTCTCCAGCATGCTTCCAAGCACTTGTATGGTGTGAAACATGTCATCATTGCTTTTTTATTAAAGCAGCTCCTGGCCCCTCTTGTCAGTGTTGGCTCAGACTGAAATCTTGCCTTTGCAGAACCTGTCTGCCCCAGCAGGGCCTTACCTGGCCACTTTGTGTCAATGCCCTGTGCAAGGCACACTGCCCTGTGTCAGCCACACGAGGCTTCCTTGCGTCCCTCCAGGGGACTGGCTTTGGAGAGTGTGACTGAAGAAAGGGAGGGACCTGAGGGCTGAGGATTTAGCTCAGTGGTCCAGTGCCTGCCTTGCAAGCGCAAGGTCCTAGATTCAATCCCCATTAACTACGTATGACTCAGGCCACCAGCAATCAGTACCACATTCCACAATGCTGGGTGTGGTGGCTCATGCTTGTAATCCCAGCACTCAGAAGGAAGAGGCAGGAGGATTGCTGAGTTCAAGGCTGAGTTCAGGACCAGCCTAACTACAAAGCAAGACCCTGTCTCAAAAAACTTTAAAAAAAAAAAAAAGGGACCTCGGCATTTGTAGTCAGGAAAGTATTTACTTGGTGAAATGTCTCACCTGTACTGGGGGCAGTGACCCATGTGCCCTTCTGGAAAGGCTTGGCACTGTGGCCTCCCCAGCAGACCCTCCTTGCCACCTCCCCTGTAGGGAGCCCAGGCTAAATGCTCTGTGTAGAGCCGTGTCACTGTTGGAGGCATCTGGGTCAGTTCCACAAGTCCACCAGCCACATTCCACAACACCACCAGGCCGCCGTGTGTCATGCTTATGTTGAGAGAATGAGATAGGTACCCATGTGCTTCTCAAGGTCAAAGATAACTGACGAGGCTGCCACCGGGTACAGAGGGAATCCAGAGAAGGGAGTGCCCATGCCACCCCTTATCGGCGTATGCTGGAGCTGGTGGGCGCTTCCTGGTAGGGCGGGTTCCAGTCCTACTGAGAATCAGGGTGGCGGGCGCTGGCAGAGCCGTTGGTCTGCCATGTCACTCTGTGGGCCACCTGGTATGCAGCACTTGGTTCTGGAGTCAGCAGCCAGAGTCCTGCAGTCTGGCTGTGGACGTTCTGCCTGAGGCCGCCTGGAAGGTTGCACAGCTGACTTCTACCCTGGCCCTGCCTGGCCTGCTCACCCCAGTAGACTGGACGGAAGCCCTGGTGGTAGTTCCTGAGGTGTGTGGCCAGGTACTGCCTACTCAGTCAGTCGTGCCCTGGAGAAATACTGGGAGACCACATATATACAAGCTTCAAGGGCTCAGTCCTGTGTCTCCTCAGGGGCACTGCCCTCCCTGCCCACCAGACAGCTCACAGCATGCACTTGGGTGGCAGTGACCATCCCAAGAACTGGCAGGTGGCGGTCGGAGGGCCAGCCAGGCTGCAGGGGCACGGTGTGCACATCTCCCAAGATCCCGCCATGAGCAAAACCACAGGACAGGGAGGGACCTTGGCCAGTGGCCTGTTGAGGGCACAGGGCAGGGTGCCACTCTCGATTACCATGTCCACAGGACCAGCTCTTAGTCCCCCGACACTTCTGTCCAGCCTCCCTATGTCCTTGAGTTGCGGTGCCAAAGTCGTCAGCAAGCCCCCAGGGGTCTGAGGCCCATCCGCAGAGCACTGTGGGGAAGGGCTGCACGGAACTGCTGGAGCAGACAGGACGCCTTGGGGCAGTTGCTGGACTCCTCCCAGTGCCTCTGGGTGCTGCACAGCCTGGCCTCAGATCCCAGGAGGAGCAAGCTAAGAAGGCAGGAAGGAGGGAGGAACTGAGAAGCAAGTCTGCTGTGGGGCTTGACAGGTGTTGTGGGCATACAACATTCTCAGGGTCATCGCAGGGGGACAAGAAACCTGTCCAGGACCACCAGCTTGTGCTTCACGCACAGTCTGCCTACAGTGCCGGAGTTCCAAGTAGGCTTTCTCCTGCGTGTGGCCACCATCACGTCCATGAGGTCTGGATGTCATCAGACGCCTGCTGCACTGGCCCAGGACAGGAAGGGCCTGCGGTCAACTCTCACACCCCAAGGAGAACGGCACTGAAGTGGGAACCAGCACGCACGGTGAGGGTGGATGTGCTGGCATTGTCCAGGAAGACGGAGGTGTACTGCCCCACCTGTGGGGAGTGCCCACCCACACACACAGGGAAATAAGTGCCCAGTCGGTGAGGACTCAGCCCAGCACTCAGCTCCTACCCTAATGCTGCGTTCCCAGCACACTCCCTGCTCAGGGCCTGTGCCCCTCCTCCTGCCCCGAGCCTGACTGGTGGCCCTGGCAGAGTCGTGGCAAGAGCAGGACTCAAGGCCGGCTGCTTGACCATCCCTGGACTGCTGGGGTGCAGGGCGCAAGGCCCCGCCGCTGAATTGCAGGCAGGCACCCCCTGGAGCATGAGCCTGCTAGTCCAGCCCTGAGCTTCCAACACACAGCCAGTCCAGGGACCCCTCCTGAACTGTGGGTGCTGTTACCAGCTCTTTCTTCTTTCCCAGGTCCCCCACCAGCTTTCCTGCCACCAGCCAAATGCCCAGTGCTGAGGAGACCCCTGCAGGGTTTAGGCTAAGAAATAACATCTTGGGCTTTCCACAGCTACAGAGGCCCAGCGTCACAAAGCTCTGTGTCTGTCCTCCACAGCCCCGTAGAGGCCCAGGTGACTGGCAGTGCCCTGTGCAGTGCCAGACACTCATGCGATCTGGACATTGGAGACCACTGGCTGCTGCAGAACCCAGGGCTCCTGGGGAAGACTGGGACCTGAAGCCTGGGTCCCGCTGCACTGGCACAGAGCCTCCTGTGCCTGGCCTGGCACATCCCCCACCACCTGTGCCCAGCCGGCCCCACGCACCTGCAGATACAGCACACCATTTACAGAGATGGTGAAGGGCTCACTGCTGCCGTCCAGGCCTACAACAGCCTCCAGGGAGCTGCAGCCAAGACAGAGTGTCAGCCTGCCTGGAAGGCCACCACCAGGCCATGGACTCAGCCCCAGGAGGAGCAGACGCAGGACTACAGGCATCTCAAGGCCAGAGTCAAGCAAAGGGCAGCAAAGCCTTGGCATCAATGGGAAACTGGACATTGCTGGTACCAGGAGACTGCATCGTGTTTGTGACAGAAATGTGGCTTTCAAAGCCCGAGCCTCAGTCTCCCCACTCCATCATGCCTTCTCCAGCCATGTGCCAGTGCCTGCTGTGTGCCTGGGCCCCAGTGAGGTGGCAAGGACTGCCCCTGGGGACCAGTGGGCAGGACAGCACTGAGCAGTGGATTTCCCCGGGGAATGGCCCCAGGAGAGGGGTGGCAGAGTGGCCCAGAGAGGCCTCTCAGGAGAGGGCACTGGTGCCAACCTTGGCCCCCCTAGGTATGGAGAACAGTAGGAAGTCTGCCAGCACGCCCAGGCCTCCTGAGTGCCGGGAGGGGGAAAAGCCAGGCGGGGCAGCTGGGAGAGGCTGGGCCCGCGGGGCGCCGGATACTCACATGTTGCCCTGGCAGCGGGCCTGGATGCAGATGAGAAGGCGCAGACGGTCCCGAGTGCACAAGGAAGCCCGTCTGGGCGGCCTGACCGGCTCTGCAGGGCGAGGGGAGCGGTCCAGCAGGGTCGAGGGAGGGAGCTGGAAGGAGCGCCCCCCATGTCCCGGGCCTCACCCACGTGCAACGTGGCGGCGAGTGCGTAGAAGCCAGCCACGGGCGCTGTGTACTGGCCGCTGGTCAGGTTCAGGCCCGGGCCGCGGAGGAAGGCACCCTCGGCGTCCGGCTGCGGGCCGCACAGATGGTCACCCGGGTCCGCTTGGCCCCGCCCCCTTCCCCGCCCACCACTCACCACGTAGTAGATGCCCAGCTCGTGAAGCACGCGCCGCTCCACCACCGCGTCCCGGCGCAGGCGGCAGTGGAATGCGGCCTCCATGCGCGGGGCCAGTGGCGCCAGCATCGTGTCCGCGTTGTCCTCCAGAGTGGCTGCCGGTTGGGCGGAGCCGGGAATGCACAGCTCACCCTCCGCGCGCTCGCGCTGCCAAATGGCCCCTGGCACAAAGCAGCGGTAGGTGCTCACCCGGGACAACTCTGTTCCATGTCCCTGGAGGGCAGTCCAGGAGTTACGGGGCCTGGAGACCCTGCCACTGCCCTTCAGCTTTGCCAGTACACTCGGGTCTCGAGACCTGCGCTCACCCGCATTTTGGAGAAGTTGAGCATGAATAAGTAACTGTTGCAGCTACACGGAAGTAACGCCTTCCACAAGGCACTGCAAGTGTCAGCATATCCCCTGTCACCCAGGGTTCTGCTGGGGCTGTTTAGGGGTTTTGAGACAGCCCTTGCTCTGCAGGGCAGACTGCCCTGGAACAAGCAGCACGAGTCTCCTCCTTTCACCCTCCCTCCGAGGGATGGCATCACAGGTGGATGCCACTGCACCCAGCTGAAAGTACTGTTTAAAAACTAACAAGTGCGTAGGATCAGAGCAGTAACGACTCCGTAGTTTCTCATGTCCTCAGCTCTTGCAAGGAACAGCTGTGCTGAGCAGCTGCCCACAGTGCAGCCAGCCTGGGCAGGGGCCCTCGCTGCTCGTCCCGAGTGTGCCCAGCCACAGAGTAGCCAGATCCACCCTGCTCTGGGAGCCTTCCCTGACACACTCTGGAGCCCTCCAGACTTGGGCCTGCTGCTGTCTGTCCCTTTGGGGCCCTGGGCACACCCTATGCCACCCCTACCTTGGAGCAGCAGCTGGAACTCCTTCAGCAGAGCCTCTGGCAGGGTGAGGGAACCCGGCGGGCCCTGGGGACCGAGTGGACCAGGGGCCCCTGGCAGGCCAAGCTGGAAGGTGAGGATGCCAGGCAGAGCTGAAGCCCTCTGAGGAGGCAGGAGCCCTGCCCCACAGACTGGGCTGTGACCCAGGGCGGCCTCTCCTGGCTTTCCCAGAGCAGACAGGGAAAGACACGGACCCCAAGTCGGAGGGTGGGGACTCCAGGGTGAGTCAGTGTCAGCATATCCCCTGGCACCTGGCCCAGCACCCTGCAGCACCCGCACAGGACCCCTGAGCACCAGCCCGGGAAGGAGCGCATGTGGAGGTGGGCCAGGCCCCACAGCCAGCCTGCCCTGAGGTGGCCTTCCGTGGACAGAGAAGCCCTGACATGGGGCGTCTGGCCCTGGGGACCACCAGGGGCTTAATGCAGGATCTAGGCCATTAGGACCAGGATCATGTCTTTGCCTGGCCAGCCCCAGACTGAGTGACAGGGGAGCCAGCCAATAGGAGAGAAGAGAGTGCTGGATTTTGAGGGCTGCAGTGGAACCAGCCCCCTTCACTTGGGGACTCCTGTCCTGAGGTATGCAGGGAGGGAGCTGGTGCACAAGGGGCCCGATGATGGTGTGACTGGTGATGGACCAGTACTGCCCACCTTCAGCCTCTGGCCCTTGCCTCTGCTCCTCTTGCTGTTGATGCCCTTGTCGCTCTGCCTGAGGAACAGCATCCAGGAGTCCCGGGGGTCAACACTGCGGGTGTGCGGGGGGCTGGGCTCCTGGAACACAACCAGTTGGCCCTCACGACCCTCAGGCCTGACCTACAGGAGGGCCCTGGGCAGCTGCCCCTCAGCACAGCCCCGCCTTTGAGCACCAGCACCCAGAAGCCCCCAGGAAGATGCTGCTGTGGCCTTAGGGCCCCAGCTGCCAACAGACCCTCTGCACCTGTGCCTGAGAAAGAATCCCCGGGAGGCACTTTCAATGGCAGGCACAGTGGGCAGGGACTGGACGAGCGGTCTCAGTGTTCGTCAAAACCCAAGAAAGGGCAGTGGTGTCGGGACTCCTCCTGGGCATCTGTCCTGACACAGGCAAAGTTCGGGGAGGAGACTCAATTCTTGGCAGAGGCCTTGGGGCCGCTGGGGAGCGTGCCTGATGCTCTCGCTCTGGGCAGGGTGCCAGCGGGAAGAAAGGGCTCAAGCAGGCTCCGAGAAGGACATGGGTACAGACTCCGATGGCTGCTGGGAGGGCTCAGGCTCTTAAGCTGCCCTGGCCCTTTCATCCAAGATGGCCCTGGCCACCGAGTCACAACCTGGGGCTTCCTGGCTGGTCCCTGCTGACCAAACACAGACCCTCTTGCCAGTGAGGGGCTTCTCGGTGTTGGAGGGCCCTCGGGCTATGCAGATGTCCAGGGCCTTGGTCCACTCACTGCTGCCCCACATCTTGCCAGCTACAGGTGTGCCCCTACCTGGCAGGATGGTGGCTCTGCACAGTACAAACCTCATGCAGACTGGGCTGAGTGAAGTGCCCTCCCGGCCAGACCCAGTGACCCCAGCTGGCATGGGGGAGACATGGGGCCTTATTGATGCTGGGTCCCGGGAGCTGGCCAGCTGTTGGGCAGGTGGGGAACCATGGGGCCAACAGAGACCTGGGGCCAACGGAGGCCCAGGGCCAGAGCCCACCCAGTAGCCCCCAGGCCCCACCTCTGCGTGAGGCCCTCCTGGGGCTGGGGCTGGCCACCTGGAAGAGCCTGCTTCCATCCACTGGGGCTGTGGGGAGCTAGGTGGGCAAGTCTAGAGCCCTGTATGCTGCCTCTCCTCAGTGATACCTCTTGGCCTGGCATGGCCCTGAAGGGGCGCTGGGAATGGAGGCCCTGCATGGCCCACAAGCATCTCAGAGGAGGGAGACCCAGAGACCTAGACTTAAAGACCTTCTGTAGGGACTCCTGGGAAGTTCTACCAAAACCTCCCAACTGGTGTGCCAGGGTCCAGGGCCTGGGCAGGAAGACAGGGCTCGGCTGCAGGTCTCGACTTCCTCACCAGGAGTCACAGGGCAAAGCAAAGCCAGAAAGGGGGCAAGGAGAGGTCCTGCACTCCTCTCTTCTCTGGAAGCACCTTGTGGAGTTGGGGGACACCCAGGTGTCCCCCTTGGCCAGCCTGGTCTTCACCAGGAGTGTCACTAGGGTGAAGTTCTTTGTACTTCCCAGCTTCCTCCACTGCTGCAGTGGAGTTCTGCTTTGAACAAGGGACTGTTCCCATGCCCGGGTCAGGTCACCACAGCCAGGTCAGCAACCCTCACGCCCGAGTGTTTGACAAGCCAGCACCTGCCCACTAAGCCCCCACCACCAGCCACGAGGACAGTGGCTCCTAGGGATACTGGCGGCCCGGCTTACCAGCTGGCCAGAAGCAGCATGTGCCTGACTCCCAGTGGGCAGCAGGACCCCAGGCGGTGGCTGTGGGTGCATGTGGCTCTCTGCAGACTCCAGGGCTCCAAGGCCTGAGAAAATGAGCAGCAGGCCCGCGTGGACCAGCAGCAGGCACGCGCTGGCTGGGAGGCAGGCGGGGGCCATGCAGGCGGCGGGCAGAGCACAGCTGGCCTGGCGCCTTATATCTGCTCAAATCCCGCGCCTGCTGGCCGCGCCCCCTCGGGGCTCCTGCTCACTCTGCAGAGTGCCAGGGGCAGCGAAGGGCGCCCCCTCCTGCCATGCTCCTGGATCTGCGTGCTCCTCGCTATCCCACACAAGCTCCTTCCAGACAAGAGAGAGAGCCCCAAAATCCAGTAAGCATGGACCCAGCCTCAGGGCAGGACCCAAGGGCCCTGAGCCTCCCTGGAAGCAACACCCAGGCTCTGCTGGCCCTCCCTAACTCTGCTAATTTTTGTTTTATTACTCTGCGCTTGCAGCAAACCGTGATGATGTGCATCCTGGGATGACCAGTGGACATCCATGGCTGGAGTCTCTTTAGGCCCCTCCCTTCCATCTCTCGCTCTCTTTTCCTTTTGCAAGAGATCCATCTCCCTGTTTTCTATTGTCTTTTATTTTGCTCTTTATTTATAATTTGAGTTTCTCATACAAAAGAAACTATGTGGTATTTAAGCTTGTGTGTCTGATTTATTTCACTTCACACTGTGGTCTCGAGGTGCATCTTTCTTTCTACGGTTGACTCAGGTTTAACCTTCTGTATGGCAGAGTAGTGCTGCGCTGTGTGTAAATACCTCGTGTCCTTATCCTTCTGTGCTGCACTCCACACTTCAGAGAGAGCGTGGGTTCAACGTTACCTTTTGCTGGAGTTAGTGTGGAGACTGTTCGGACATGATGAGGCTCAAAAGCTTGCCCTCAGAAGCTGCTCCCCTGGGTGTAAGGCCTGGGGCTTAGTCCTCAGGGCTGACTTCCCCTGACAAGTGAGGGCTGTAGGGAAGTCCTGCTTGCCAGGGGGATGCAGCACTGCGGAGCTATGTCCCTGGTCAAGAATTTCTGTCCTTAAAATCTGATATGCAATAAAAAACAAAACCAAGAACAATGGGGTTAGATTAGTTCCTGGGAAAATTATAGCTAAGAATAGGCCTGAGAAGTGAGAGGACGCAGATTCAGCAGTGTCTGCATGTCCATCACAGGCAGTGTTCCACGGAGGGCACCCTGAAGGACCTTCCTTCCCAGCTGTGCGGCCATGAGGGCGGGCAGCTTCCTCAGGTGCTTCCATTCTGGCCCTCCTGGGGCCTTTGAGGAGCCTGGCGCAGAAGTTTCATGGCAGATGGGCTACGGCCTGTGCTCCTGTCCCCAGACATGTTTCCACGAAGGACACTTTCTCAGTTCTGAAAGTGTGTCCACACCCAGCATGTATCAGCTTGCTGGCCCTGGGGCATCGCAGAGGCAGCTACTCAGCCAGGACACACAGCCCGGGGAGGAGGCCAGCTCCCTGGACAGGCTGCCCTCATCTGCCAGGGTCTTCCTGCTCTGGTTGGTGTGAATGAACCCCAGGTCAGGATGATATTGAAGGCTTCAGGGAAACGTAGCTGTGTCTTTCCCTGCCTCGGGCAGGATTCCCTGAGGCGTATGGCTCAACCTGAGCATCGTTTGACCAGAAGGTGCCCAGGCAGGAGAGGCGTCCACTCTGTCACCTTTGGTGACACGGTGGTGTGGGGACTTGAGAAGTCAGCTGGGAAGTATGGCCTGTCAGAGCTGAGTGACATCATCCCCTTCACAGTGGCTGGCGGGAGGGGCAGGATCCTGCCCCAGGCTGTTGCCCTGGAGACAGCTATTGTCCCAAACAGTGGGACAAACTCCAGCGAGGTCATGGGCTCTGCCCAGGCCCAAATCGGATTGGTCTTGGTGCTGTCCTGCTGTCCGCGGCAGGGAAGACCCAGCTGGTGGGGCAAGAGGGGTGACAGAGCAGAGCATGCTTGGCCTTCAGCTGGAGCCCTGTGTGTTTCTGGGGTTCCCTTTCCAAAAACATTTGCTGTTAGAGGAGTCAGAGCTTAGGAAAGAATCAGGCAGGTCAAGAAGCTCAGAAATGAGCGGAGGAGCAGGCCTGGGTTCAGAAGCGGGGCTGGTGCTGGGAGCCTGGGGCCTGGGATGGGTGTGCTCATGCCTGTGTGCCCCACTAAAGCCAAGCCTCATTCCTGAGCCTCCTGTTCTTGCTTCAGCCTGGCTGCCCAGCAGCCTTGAGTGCCAAGCTATGCCAGCTCCCCACTTCTCCAGAACAGGTTCTTATGGATGATATCATGAGACAAAGGCTCCCTTTGCCCCCCTCAACAGCGGGAGCCTGAAGTCATCTTGGTGTGTGGCCTTCGGAGCTCAGGCTGCAGCCTGGTGTCCCTGTCCAGCCCAGCTTCATCCAGCTCCAGTCACAGAGTTATCCCCATAGCCCAGGACGGGGACTCCAGGCTCCGCTATTGTGACTCTGGGTCTTGGGATCGCATGGGTGTGCACCTGCGTCCTCCCGAGAGGCTGGGGTGGGTTCCGACTGCTGCTGGGCTGGCAGGGCAGCCCCAGCCAGTCACCTTCCTTACTCTGCTATTTCTGATTGGAGGGCTGACAGCTCCCTCCTGGGACCCTGGGGACACACTGTGATTAAATGCAGACTACGACTCAGCAAAGCTGAAGCCTCTGGAGGGGGTGTCCCACCCAGGCAGAAATGAGCTCCCAGGACTGCTCAGTCCCACCCACACGGCACGCACCCTCCAACACCCTCCAGCTGCACGTTTCTAGTCAGAGCAAGATCACGTGGCCCTCCTGGAAACTTCGTTCTTACGTTTGAGACAAGATCTCACTAAATTGCCCAGGCCAGCCTGAGACCTGTGGCCTCCTGCCCAGCCTCTGAGGGCCACTCTGCACAGCCTCTCAGCTGACCGCCTCCTACTAGACTGGTGCCAGGCGCCCCCGTAAGGCCCTGCTCTTCTCCCTTGGGGACTGGCATGGGATCCCACCCTGGCTTGGCTCATGGTCCTCTCTGTGCCCTAGAACCAGTGCATTCATGGGCCTCTTGGACCCCACGGGCTGGCTCTGGAGCCGGTGCTTATTGTCAGGATGGGAGCTACCCAGGCCCAGCTCCTGAGCAAGCCTGTGACAGACAGATGAGCAGACACTGGAGCCAGTGAGAGTCTTTTACTGTGTCGTCAATCATAAGCACAGGCCTAGCTCGGTGCGGGAGAGGGCCTGAGAGGCCAAGCCAGCCCTGGGGCACAGCGAGGCTTGCAGACCCCAGCAGGCCAATCAAGCCACTTGCTGCCTCACTTGTGGGACCAGTGCACTGGAGAGCCATCCCCAGAGCTCTCGTGGCCCCAGGGCAGGTCATGTGGTGGCGATTCCATTCCAAAGAGGGCCTGTGTTGGTGAAAACCACCCTGAGAAGTCAGGTGCAACTGTCCTGAGGACCTGGCTCCGGGCCTGCCCCTTCCTTCCTGGAAGGAAGGCACCCCCGAGGCTGCCTTCCTTGATACACAGGGTCTGGCAGGGCCCCTGCTGCACCGTAAGCAGACCTAGAAATGGGGCGGGCATCCTGAGACCCATGGAGACACTGTGTCCGTGCATGGTGGGCACAGGGCAACCCTGGCGTGGTCAACCGTGAGTGTCCTAGGGTGCGTTTTGCCCCCCACTGTGTTGTACAACTCCCCTGAAGTCATCGTAGGGAGCATGAAGGACACAGACCTGCCCCTGGAGAGCCACAGGCTCCACAGAACCAACCCCGGGCCCAAGTTCTTCTCGCCATGTGGGAGTTTGGAGTTGGGTGCAGCGACATCCCCGGGCTGTGCTGCGTCCCTGATGGCCAGCATCTAGCCGGGTCCTAGAGGGGCGGCAGCACAAGTGCACAAACAAGCAGGCATCAGAAGGGCGTTCCTAGGGGCCACAAGGCCCTGCCCGGGGCCCTGGGGGCCAGGACCTTCAGGACCTAAGGCTGCGGGGCAGGGCCAAAGGGCTGTGTCCACTTGGAGACGTCCAGGAAGACGGTGGAGGCCCCATGGTAGAGCCAGAGGCGGGGCAGGGCGCCGTGGCGGGTCCAGGCATCCCGCACAGTGTCGTAGGCTTCCATCTCCACATGGTAGTCGCCCTCCATGCCCTGCCAGCGTCCGCCTGTCACGTATAGTGCGTCACCCAGGGGCACCAGTGCGCCATTCTCATGTAGGCTGTGCTGCGACTGCACCTGAGGAAGGAGGGCAGTGGGCAAGAGGCCCTCAGTGAGCATGGGGGACAGCAAAGAGGGGGACTGCTACCCGGCGCACCCTGGGAGCTTGCCGGTTCCTCAACATCTGTAACTGCAACACTTAGGAGGTGGGGCAGGAGGATTGCCATAAGTTCGAGGCCACCCTGGGCTCAGCGAAGTGATGAGGCTCAGAGGTGCAGCCCCTGCTCTGAGTACAGGAAGGCAGGTGGCATGGGCTGGTGCTGGGGCACTGGGGGACAAGAATCTGGCAGCTTGGTGATCCCCTCCCCAGCTTGACTGCCTAAGGTAGGAGGCTCACTCCCAACCATGGAAGGGCTTCTTCCTGTAGGGCCAAGTGGGCTTCCTAAGTAGGGGCACGGGCCAGCCTCACCCTGCCAGGGTGGCCCCGGCTGAGCCCATGGAAGGCATGTGGCCCACCTTCTGCCATAGATTGGCTCCAGGATCATACACATAGACCTTCTTGGTGTTGTCTCCGATGAGGTAGAGGGCCCCACGGAGCGCGGCACAGCGTGGAGAGGACAGGTACTTGGGCAAGAAGGGCGAAGGTATCACACTCCAGGCTTCTATGGGCACAGAGCAGTGTGCTAGGGGCACGTGGGCAGACCAGGCCCTTTACCTACCCCCATGCACTGGCACTAGAGAAGGAAGCCCTGCCTCTCCTTGAGCTAAGGCTTGGGGCCCCAGAAACTCAGTGTGGGGTCCTAGCCTAGTGATTCCATCCCAAAGGCTACCACCCTCACCCTGGGGCCTGTGGGTCTGTGGACCCTACATCTCTGAAATGGGCCTTGGTCCAGGGCCAGGAGCTGTTGAGCCAGAAAAGTTCCAGTGGGGCCTCGAACCCACCATGGGACCCAGACCATAGAGCTCAGTGTCGCCCCCTCCAGACCACCCCACATGGGCAGAGCAGAGGCAGGGTGGACACAGCTCACTTCCTGGGTGAGTGAGGACTTGAAGATAACCACAGCCCCTCCCCACTTCCCTCTGCCATCCCCCCCTCGTCTGCCGACCAGCCACCTATCCTGGGTCTTGGGTCCCCTCCTAGATGCCCACAGCACCCACCTGTGACAGGGTTGTAGCACTGCAGCGCGAGGGCATTGTACTTGCAGGCACTGGAACCCACTAGGTAGAGCCGGCCCTGGCAGCTGGCCGCCGAGAAGTTGCTGACATACTTGAGTGCTGGCCGCACGGGCGTCCAGCTGTCTGTGTAGGGGTCGTAGCTTTCTACTTCCACCACGTCCAGCGTGGTGCCTGCAGGGCAGCAGGGACAGGGCTGCAGGGCCGGGGGCAGGGAAATGTCCTGCAAACCCAGGCTTGGTGCCCAGGACTGGAAGGGCAAGAAGGGCACAACCCAGGACAGTGAGCTTGCCCACTTCACAGGCAGGGAAACTGAGGCTCCCAGAGGCCAGGGCACTTGCATGAGGTCACATAAGAAGTACTGTGGGGCAGGTGCCTGACCCAGGACAGGTGCAAGGGGGCCCCAGGGACTGGCTGTGGCGATGGCGGGAACCTGTGAACAAGACCCCCTGCCTCGATCTCTGCAGAGGGCCTGGGAGTCCCGAGGTGTCTGGGCACTGGAACTCTGTTTGGCCTCTGCTCCCCTACCAGGGTCTGGCTATCAGGAGAAGGGGCAGCCAGGACTGGGGCGCCTCTGGAATCCCACAGGGCCAGGCGTGGCTCTCTTGCAATCTGAGGCTCTGGGACTCTGAGCGGTATCTGTCTTGCTGTCAGTTCCAGGGTTCCTCACTAGAGCACTCGCGTGTGGCTGGGGGTCAGGCAAAGTGGCCCCGGGTCAGGCAGGGGCTTGGTGGGAGGACGCAGTGGGCCCTTTACCCACAGATCCAGCGCCAGAGCCAAGGCCTGAGCCTTTGGTTGTCCCTGATGGCAGCTCGAGTTCCCAGCTCTGGCCAGACACCACCTGACTCAGCCTCCTGCTTCCTGTGTCCCAACATGAGTCACGAGTGCATAGGCCTGGCAAGAGAACACTAAGCAGGGGTTCCAGGGCTGCCTGCTGGGAGCTGGGCATGGGACACAATGACCTCACCCGGCAGCTGGCTCCTGGGAGAGGGCGGGGGGCTGCAGTTGTGGGGGCTCCAGCAGCACTGGGCTGGAGCAGGAGAAGAGCTCACCACCAATGGCGTAGATCTCCCCATTGAGTGCTGCGCTGGCATGGTTGGTGCGGGCCTTCAGCATGGGTGCCACAGCCTTCCAGGCCGCCTCCTTCAGCAGGAAGCACCAGGCCTGAGTGGTCGACCAGGTGTCCGTCTTGGTGCCCCGGGAACCTCCTGCTAGAAGAGGCCTTGTCCACAGGGACGCCACCAGTCTGGGGCCTTCAGACCCAGTGTCGCCCCCCCCACCCCCCGCCATGCTTGTGAACGTGCAGAGCCTTCCCAGCTGCCAGATCATGGACCAAGTTGGAGCTGCAGGGGCAGCCAGCTATGAGGCCTCTGTGCTTATAGACAAGGAACTCAGATCCACCGTGTCCACCTATGTCCTATAGGGACCGCCAGCTCCCAGGAAGGGAGCACAAGAGTGACTAGGCTGTCACACAGTTCCTGGGGAGGCAGGACCCCAGGCAGCAAGTGTGAGAGGCTTGGAGGTCAGAGTCCTGGCTCTCACATGCCTGGGAAGGCCTGGAAGGTCCCAGCTACACTGTCAGGGCCCCACGGAGCCCCAGCTGCCTACCTGTGATGTAGATGTCATTGTTGAGTGCTGTCAGGGAGAAGCCCCACTTGTGGTAGTCGGGGAAGTCAGGGAGTGCCATCCACCGCCCTGGCAGGAAAGGAGCAGAGGGCTGGGTGGCCAGTGTGCTGCAGGCTCCCTCCCATGGGGTCAGGCCGTCAGGGCCCAGCAGGCCACCGGGGGTGCACCCCATGGGGCAGGGTTGGGGCCAGCCCCACCTCCCACAGCATGCAAGGTGGTACCCAGGCCAGGGGTGTGCGAGACTGAGCTCCCCCGAGTCAGTCAGCATGGAGCCCTCGGTCCAATGGGGTACAGGTTAAGGGCTCAACTGTGGGCACCACTAGGGATCATAATGTCACCTATCCTCGGCCATTCTTTCTTCGGCAGCTAGACTTGTTGGGCCCCAGGCACCCTCAGCCTGCAGCAGGTCAGGCACCAACTATGTGCCCTTAGCCGAGCCCAGCCTCGGCTTCCCTGTCTGGAAAGGGAGCGTCCCCGGCTCTCAAGGGAGCATGGGGGCTGAGACTCTGTGGGCTCTAAAGAGCAGAGGGGTGGCCAACTCGGCTCCATGGGGCAACTGAGTGAGCTGCAGCCAAAGACCAGCAAGGCTCTGGGGAGACCCAAATGCAGGAACGGGCACACCGGAGCCTGTGCCTCGAGGTAGGCGGGGATGCCCTCCATTGCTAGTAATGGCGCTTGGGTATTCGGCCTCACAGACAGCGGAGCTGGCACCTGGCAGGACTGCGTGTCCCTGACTCATGTCTGTGTCGCCCAGGGTGGGGAAGGCCCCATAGCCCTGCCAGGCCAGGCACAGCTGCCTCTTGACGTCAGCACCAAATCTCACTCGTCACCCGCCCCAGCTGGGACGCCATTGGGCCTCCTCCAGCACCAGCCTGTGGCACCCACTACGGGCTGGCTTGGCACTGTCTGCTGACCATAGTCAGCTTCAAGAGCATTTTCCCAGGAGGTGACACTGAGAGCCACTAAGGGCCAGCAGAGGCTCCCAGGGCCCCAGGGCCTGTCACACCCCCTCTCCCACCCGGGTGTCCTCCAGAGCCATTTCACTGAGGAGGAAACTGAGGTCTGCTCAGGGAGCTGAAGGGAAGGCCGCTGAGGCAGAGCCTGGGCCCTCACGCGCCAACCTTCACTGCCCTCCCTCCTCACCGGGAGCACAGGGCAAGGGCAGAGGGCACAGGGGAGGGCAAGTGCCCTCACTCTCTTTTGCCCACCCTCTCACAAAGGCCCCTGGCTCATCTGCAGCCCACAAAGCCCATGGGCACCCTGTGATGTGGACCTGGCTGGTGCCCTATTCTCTGTGCACCCACTGACTGGGCCCGCAGTGGTGGGCACGGCGCAGAGAGGGCACTCACTGGCCTGGGTGTCATAGAAGGCGAAGTTCCCAGGGTGGGGCGCAGGCTCCTCAACGCCCTCTTCATCCTCCTCCAGCGCCTGGCCACCCACCACGACCAGCACCTCCTCCAGCCTCTGCGGGGGGCTGGGCAAGGCCTGCAGGGTTGGCACAATGAGCCTAGGTGTCCAGGGCTTCTGTGTGGGCCAGGTGGGCCTTGGCACATGTGTGTGGCACACGCATCTGTGTCCCTGGTGGGCTGGGATGATGGCAGCTGCACAGTATGGTGTGGACAGCAGGCCTGTGCCCTGCAGGCAGAAGCAGCCACTTCCTGCCGGCACCAGCACCTCCCCAACCCAGCCAAGCCCCAGAGCCTAGACCCAGTTCCTCGGATATCCTGTACCCAGCCTGCCCACACAAAGCCCAGGGGACAGCCCCATCCCATTGCCCGGCCCCATTCGGCCTGTCTGGCCAAGCCTGCTCCAGCAAGGAGTTAGCACTCGTGGGCCCGAGCTGCATGACGGGCTGAGCGTAGCTCTGCCCCACCAGACCCCGAGCCACAGCCCACAGTGGACCCCGTGGCTCCTGGGCTGGCCATGGCAAGCCTGTTGCTTCCTGGGACCTACCCTGCCCATGTCCACCAGCTCAAGAGGAGCAGCACCCACAGCAATGACTTGACTGCCATACCTGTCTCCATTCCCACCTGTGCCAGGTGCCTAGAGGGCATTCTCTCCTATTCTTCCTGCCAACTCCTTTCCACTTTGAAGGCCCAGGCCTCATGCCACCTCCCCCAAGCCCTCGCTGCTGCCAGTGCCTCGCAGGATGCTCCCCATGCCCTGAGTATAAACCTGCCACGCTGCCTCTGTGCCCAGCCTCAGGTCTCTGTGCCCAGCCTGAGCTCTTTAGAGTTCCCAGCCTTGAATCAGGTCTGAATGACTCAGCACCCTTGGTGCTGGGATCCAGGAAGTGTGGGGCCATGAGAGTGCTCTCCAGTGCACTGTGGGGCCACTCACAAGCCCACAGTAGGAGCGAAAGATGGCACAGGGCATGGCTTGAGAGGGTGTTTGGCCTGGCCTTCCTCTGCCTGTCTTCTGCAGCCAGAGCTGCGTGACCAAGGCTGGACCCAGAGCCCAGGTCAGCCTCTCTTCCCTTAGTTGTCACCGCCCCTGACCTGGCTCAGCTCAGAAAGCCAATGTGCCTAGCAGCCTGGTCTATCCTGGAGAATGCCCAGTGCTGCCCTCGAGGGAGCAGCCAAGGCCCAGAGTGAGGCAAGTCTGGGGGTGTATGGGGCGCCACATTTGCCCTTCTTCCAGCGCGAGTGGGCTCTGCTTCTCAGGCATCACTCACCCCACTGTGGCCCTGGGACAAGGCCTCCCGGCATGCCCGCGAGGCCTGGATCAGTGGCTCTGTGGCCAGCAGCTCCTGCACACAGGGCCTGGGCACAGCACCCAGGTGCACCAGCCCAAGCAGGCTGGGCAGGTGGGTGGCCCGGGCCTGGGGGTCGTGGCGCACCCAGCGCAGCAGGGCCCCGAGCCGGCTCTGCTCGGGCTGTGCCTGCAGCAGATCACTGTCCAGGCAGGCGGCCAGCCGGTCTCGGGGTAGCTGCAGAAACTCGTCCTCCTGAGCCACGGCCTCGAAGTTCTCCCGCAGGAAGGCCCAGGCTTTGGCGGCCACCCCGAGCAGTCCCTGCTGCTCCCCGAACTCGCAGATGCCCAGGCAGTTGGTGGCATCCAGCTGCTGCTGGAGATAGCGGCCACAGACCTTCTGCACGGCAGGGAAGTGCAGGCGGGAGGCAGTACGTGTGAGTGCCTCCACATTGGCCTGTGTGATGGTCAGCCGGCCGGTGTACACGAAGTCTACCAGCTGCTCTACCACGGCTGGTTCCACATCCCGCAGCTCCACGCGTGCGGAGAAGCTCTCAGCAAAGTTGCCCACAAACATGGCGTGGAAGTAGGGGCTGCTCAGTGCCAAGAGGCTGCGGTGGCAGGGCAGCTCCTGCCCACCCACCAGCAGCATGACATCGGCCAGCTTGGGCACAGAGCGCAGCCGCTGCAGGCCGTCCAGCATGTCCTGGGCGTGCGAGGCCAACTGGAAGTCCAGGTCATCCACATTCTGCACCATGATGCCACTGTCCCCAAAAAGGCTCCCCAGGGCCTCCTGAGCTCCTGCAGAAGACAGCAAGTTCAGTCCCTCTCACCCAGCCGAGTGACCACCATGCTGGTGGTCCAGGCCAAGCCCCGTGCAACAGGTCTAGGGCTGTGCCCATTGTATGGGGGGGAAGCTGAGGCTTAAAGGAGGGAGACCCCTCACAGGTCCCCTACAGGTTTCTGCCCTGGCTGATCCTGCTGTGCAAGCCATGGGAGGCGTTTCTGGCTTCCTGCCCCGCTGGTGGCACTGCCCACCTGCTGTGACTTGCAGGTGGCTTTGGGAAAGCCCTCTGTCCCGTTTCCTCGTATGAAGGAGAGGCTGAGGGTGAAAAGGTCGTGTGCCTCCCGCCTCCCATGGCTCCCTGTGTGTTGGGTCACGTCCTCAGTCCCCCATATCAGCCCTGGTTAGATGAATATTTTCATTTCCCAGCTGCGGATCTGGTACGGGGCCTGGCATCACTGCCCAAGAGCACGCGGCCAAACCCGGGCCACAGCCAGGGGCCGCTTCCCCAGGAACTGCAGCTTCGCAGCCCAGTGGCACAGGACTTCTGCCAGCAACCTTCTCTCGGCATGTTCATATAAACACACATTCACTTTTCTATTTCTGCTCTTTTCCCAAAAAAAAAAAAAAAAACCAGTCCCCAAAAAGTCTACAGGTGTGTTCCTTCGACCAAACAACCAAAAACTGCACAGCAGGGTGCCATCTGTTCACCAGGGAGTGCCACCACAGAGCTAGAGCTGGACAAAACCCCAGCCAGCTTGTGGCCCATCACTCCCTGGCCCTCAGCAGTCAGAAATGACCAAGGACCCCACTGCGGCCTTCTGGGCCCAGTCTGGGTTCATGCCTGGCCAGACAGGACAATTCAAGGCCCACCCAGTATCCATCCTGCCGGGCCCCTCAGGCTGGTGCCTGGGCTGGGTAAGGACAGGTCGGCTGGGGACTCCGTGGCCAGCCACCACCCACAGGCCTTACATTCCAGGCATTGCTGCTGCGCTGCCCTCGGCCAGCTGTGAGGGTGGTGGCGGCCAGCAGGAGGCCCAGCCCCTTCTCAGGGCCTCGGTGCCTGCTGACACCTGCTGCCCAGGGTGCCAGCCTGGGGCGGGCCCTCCCTGTGTCTTGGCTGCCACCAGGGCTGTGAGGAATGAAGGACGGTAAATGAAGGAGGGGCAGCAGAGGGCCCAGAACAGCCCGTGGGGCCTGGCCTCCTGGTCCCGACTGCGTACCCGGTGCCAGCTCCCCTGCCATCTCCAGCCAGGACAGTGCTCAGGAGCTGGCTGAGGAGTGCAGGGCTCTGTGCCTAACTCGAGCTCCACCTGCCCCGTGTTCCCCTTCCCCAGTCCCAGCCCAGAGCCCCAGGCCTACCTTGCAGACGGCTCGGACTTGAGACGGACCTGAGATGGAACTGCCAGCTGCAGCAGGGGCAGGCCGGCTCTGGGCTGGTGGCCACGTGGGGCCGGGGCTATTTTTAGCCTGAGTCCACATGGGAGGGGTGG
Organism: Petromus typicus; assembly: GCA_004026965.1. NCBI lineage: Eukaryota > Metazoa > Chordata > Mammalia > Rodentia > Petromuridae > Petromus > Petromus typicus. The sequence continues at coordinate 41,914 of PVIR01004012.1, forward strand.
GACAGCCTGTTGGAGGGACTGAGGTGACAGCTCCCTGCTCACTGTGCTGAGAGTCCACACTGGCCACGTCATGCTGGGGACGCCAGAGACTAAGCACCAGGATAGTGGGGAGTGCCCGGGGCAGATGTCAGCTTTCATGCCCCCAGGGCCATCAGGGAGGCTCGGGGGCAGGGAACACCGTGTCCCCTCATCTGCAGTTGGGGATGGTGAGCACTGAGCTGGCACCTGGGGACAGGGAGATCCTGTGCTGGGGACAGGACTGAATGCTCAATCAGTAGCTCTACACAACAGCACCCAGGTGGCCTCGGTGTGTCCAGGGAAGGCATCTGAACAGAGCTGCGAGTCTGCGGTGATGGCGGGGAGGCTTGGCAGCAATACAGACCCCTGGAGTGGGCAGTGGACAAGACACACAGCCCCTGCTGCTCTGCAGCAGCCTTGGCTGAGGGCTGCCATGGTGTCTCCCTTCCCGAGTGCCAGGGACAGCTAAGAAATGGGGTCATCTAAAAATACAACATCGGCACCAGCCTCCCAGGGACCACTTGATGCAGTGGCCGTGGGGCCCCACCTGTGGGTCTCAGCAGGACTCGGAGGTGACCACGGTCCGAGGGTGAGCTGGGACTTCAATAGGGGTCCAGTGCACATGGGGAGCACCTCCTGGACCTGAAGGCTGGCAGTGGCTCCTAGACCCCAGGATCCTGGCCTGATGGCCTGCAGCCCTGGGGTCCAAGTGCCCCAGGTACTGGCCCTCTAGGCAGAATAAGGCCATCTCCTTTGGTCGCACTGAGGTCTGAAGTCCAGCCAAGCAGCATCTCCAGTCCTTTATTGTGAGACAGGGTTGCGCTAAGTTGCCAGTTCCCCAGGCTGGCTTTGAACTTGCAACACTCCTACCTCAGTCCTGATCTGTGTCCCCTCCCAGCTCAGTGGAGCAGAGGGGCCTCCCAGGTAGGTGTTCTGAGTGGCAGATGTCCAGGACGTTCCTGGGCATAGGAATGGAGCCATGCATGGGGTTTGGAAACTGAGTTCTGCAGAGGAATGTGAAGGGTTAGCACACCCCAGGGGCAGGAGGGGACAGGCTCCAGTGAGCCCAGGGAGCCGGCTCTGCCGGGACTTGAGCTGTGTGCAAGGATGCAGGACTCCCAGGATCACGTGGCACCAGAGAGCAGGTGGCAGCAGTTGGGTTGGGCAGTGCGGCGTCCTGACATCCGTGAATGCTTGCGTGGGGATGGCTGCACGCCCACTGCGTATCGACTGGCCACTTCTCTGTGACATGGCCCTCACAGACACAGCACAGCACACACTATCTGGGACAATGCTCAGAATCCTCAGGCTGCTCCTGGGCCCTGGACTACTGTCACCTGAAGGGCGTGGGGCAGGCCGGGCAGTGAGTAAAGGACACGTCCTCCCTGTGACAGCCGTTTCCCTGAGTGTCCAGAGCAGTGGTGCCAGGTGCAGCCTCCTCTGCCAAGGAGTGCAAAGTGAGCCCACCAGCCTTCGCCATGCTCTGGGATGCTGTGCCTCTGACTGCCAGGAGCAGGGTCTCTGGGCTCCCGGGAGCTTCCTGTTTGTTTGCTTCTTCAAAGAAATTTAGTCACTGAAAGTTGGCTGCCTTAAATGCCACATGAATGTGTGTGGCTTCCAGCATTCACTTGCTGAGACCTTGCTTTTCTTTCTCCTTTTCCTTGCTTTAGGTTTTTGTTTTGTTTTGTTTTCTTGACAGGGCACTCCCTGTGTCTTGGCCCGAGCCCCACCTGCCCCCTGCTCCCTTCCCCAGTCCTGGCTGGGCCTGAGCTCAGCCTTGAACTCACAGCAGTCCTCCTGCTTCTGCCTCCTGAGTGCTGGGATTACAGACGTGAGCCACCACGCCTAGCACTGTGGTATGTGGTTCCAACTGCTTGGGGTGCCCCAAGAAGCAGTGTCAGCGGTGGTAACATGGGTGCTTCCTTCTGGCACAAGCCCAGACCTGTGCCTCTTTTGCATCTCACCTGCACCACACCCCACCTGAGCCGTGGACCCTGGAAAGCCCATGGCCTTGGTCTGACCATGCCGGAAACAGGCCCAGCAGTGAGCAGGCAGAGGGACCCCAGGAGATGCTAGTGTCCCAGCTCCTGACATGCACTCCAGAGCTCCCAGACCCAGCTTTGGAGCATTGTCCTCCTGTGCCAGGTGGACCACCCCTCAGGCACAACAGGGGCAGAGGCTGAGTGAGCCAGGGCCCAGTGGGGAGGAGCTGTCTGGATGGAGCCACCGCAGGTTGGTGGCATCTGAGCCAGTGGTGAGCCCTGAAGAGTCCTCCCCACAGTGCCTAGTGCGCCCCTGTGTCACAACGGCTCTCAGAGTCCCCTCTGCTGTGGGGCCAAGAGTGCTGCCCTGGTCTGCAGTAGCACGGAGGGCTGAGGTCTGGTGCCCACCTGGAGCTGGGCACAGGGGGAATCGGGGCCCTCGGAAGGTCCTTGACAGTAACAGGAGAGCAAGGTGGCCGGGATGGGGCTTTATTGAACAACTGCAGGTCCAGGCTCACTGCAGGTGAGGATTTCCACACAGGGGGCCTGTGGCCAGGGTGTGTCTCGGGCTGCAGGGCTCCACCCCCAAGTCCCCATTCTCTGGTGCTTCCGTGTCTTGTACACAGGAGTAGGCAGGAGGAAGAGGCCGGACAGCACTGGGATGCGGACTCCTAGAGCCCCGGGGAAAGGGAAGCAGGAAGCCAGCTGGCACTAGTTCGGGGCCTGGGCAAGGATGTGACAGCGGGACCTATGGCCACAGGGCACCAGGCTCCTGGCTAGCTGGTCAGGACTGCAGCACCAAGTCCCGGTTCAGGGACGAATATCATGCAGGTGGGGTCCTCCACCTGTGCCTCAGGGGAGGGGCAGGAAGAGAGAGGACAGAAGAAGTGCCCGCTGTCCGCTCTGCCTCGGGGCGGCACTCACTCCCCGAGGTGGAACATCTCCGCCTCCTTTTCCTTCCAGAAAGCGAAGCTGCGGTCGATGTAGCCGCAGATATCCTCGCTACTGAAGCTGCCTCGCTGGGAGCCAGGGCCTGGCTGCTGTGCCGCAGGCTCAGGGATGCTGCTGGGGCCACCTCCAGGAACACCACCCAGGAGAGCAGGGCGTGGCACAGGCCCGAGTGGGGTCACCCCTGACTTCCGGCCAGGCTCCATGTCCCAGCCAGGACCCTGGCTGGAGCCGAAGAAGCGGGCTTTGATGTCCTCGAAGCCGTCGGTCCAGGCCCGGCGGCCAGCGGCCACCTCATCGGTCACAGCCTTGTGGAAGGCCCGCACCGCCTCCCAGCCGTGGGCGCCCAGGTGCTCGAAGACCTCAAAGCACAGCAGGTGCCTCATCTTGCGCTCCTCCGGCGGCAGCTCGCATTCTAGCAGCTGAAAGTACCCCAGCATGAAGAGGTCCAGGGAGAGGCTGTCGTAGGGCACAGGTGCCCCATCCACGTGGGGCAGGAACTGCTCAGGGGACAGGGGCCCGTGGGGCCGCCGGCTCAGCCGCCGCAGCTGTCGGGCAGGCACGTGTGCCAGAATGGCCTTCCAGCTGCCCAACAGGTGGGCAATGGCGCTGCGCTGCTGCCACAGGTGACCAAGCCGTGGTCCTGGGCTGGGCGGTGGGGACAGTGGCCGTGGGCTCCCAGAGGGCTCGGGCACCTGCAGCTGGGTGCGCCGGGCCTCCAGGGTCCTGCAGGCCACCGTTCTGAGTGCGGGTGTGTAGGCCGAGCGCTTCCAGTGGCCAAGGAAGAGTGTGACGATCCGCTCTTTGCGCAGGCTGGCCAGGGCTGGCCCAGGCACCATGCCCACCTCCGACGGGGCCTCCTCGCAGCTGATGCCTGAGTCACTGGCCTCCTCTGTGTCCCCCAGCCCGGGCTCGCCCCCTGCTGGTCCACCTTGGGGGTCTGGGGGCACTGGCCAATAGCTTCCTGAGCACCGCACAGATGGGGCGCCACGCTCACAGAGGCCCGGGCTTGGGGTGCAGGGTGGGCAGGCAGCAGGGACTGACTCGAAGTTGCCACGTAGAGTCCGCACAGACACCCCCCAGCCCTGGATCTCACGCTGGGCCTCACTGAGGGCAGAGCTGGCCAGGGCCTCCCTGAAGGCGTCTGGTGGGGTGGGCATGGCCATGGGCTCCTCACCCTGCTCCAGCCCGTTTACACCCTTCAGCAGCAGTGACAGGCTGCGTACCAGGCGCCCAATGTGGCCACACCAGAAGGGCAGGGGGTGCCCACCCGGATGGGCTGCCCCAGCTTCCGCAGGGTTCTCAGGCTTGGCCACCAGCGCTGGTCCCCCCTCCTCCTCTAGCCCGGGTGCCCGGGGCAGGAAGTGGCTGTTGACGGTGATGCTGACCAGCGGCTCGGGCAGCAGGGCTTGCAGCCCGGCCGCCAGCTGACCCAGCTGGCTCTCGTACTCCTGGCAGCGGCGCCGCAGCTGCAGGTCTGCAATCTGCTTCTCCAGGTACACCAGGTCGTCCTCTGTCAGCAGCTCCCCAAAGGGGCCCAGGATGGCCTGGTGAGCCTGCGAGTACCGCCAGGGGGCCGGCTCCGTGGCACCCACACTCCCACTGTTGCTGACCTGGCCACAGGGAGGGCCGGTCAGCAGTGCTGCCCTACACTGGGCATTGCTCCTTGGGGGGCCGGGCTCTAAGCTACAGCACCTTGGAGGCTGAGGCAGGAGAATCACAAATTTGAGCCCAGCCTGGCCAAATCAGTGATTTAGTGAGATCCTCTTCCAAAACAAAAAATAAAAACAGGCTGGAATGGAGCTCGGGGTGAAGCCCTCATTCAGTCCCCCAGAAAGACAGGCCAGCCACACAGCTGCAAGGCACAGTCTCTAGAGGGAGGAGGTGAGCCACCCTGTCCACCCCCCGTGTTCCCCCCCACGCTCCGGTGTCCCCCGCAGCGCCTTCCCAGTCCTGCCCACTGGGGCGTTCACTGTGTCCGACACAGCCCTGCAGATGAGGCCACCCTCATGTGTGTCCTGGCGGGTGTCCACCCCCAAGGCCCAGCCAGGCTTGCACACGACCCACCCCACTGACCGGCCTGCCGACCCCCGCCACACGTGCAGAGGTAGCAGTAGTCAGGATGCTGTAGCTCAGCCTGAGTGTCGAGCCTGCCAGCAGAGAGCCCAGCTGAGGCTGAGGCTGCTGGGTCTGGAGTCCAGGGCTCTGGATCCAGAGGTGCAGAGCAGGCTGCCGGCCACTGCCCGCGGGGTGCTCAGCCCACCACTCCATCCAAGAACAGCAGGCACAGAGGGAAGCCTCTCCACAGGGCAGGCAGGGCCAGGCTGCAGGGTCTCTGCCTTCTCCCCAACCCCTCTCTGGCCCCAGGCCTGGGCCTTTGCCCCTCAACACTGCACCCCTCACCTGGGCTTCCACAGTGCCGTCCTCCGTGCCCAGCCGGGCCTGCAGCTGCCGCACCATCACCTGCCGCTTCCACTCAGGAATGGGTCGGCCCTGCTCGTCCTGTGTGGGCACCAGCCCGTCCAGGTCCCCTGAAGGCAGCCTGTCCAGCCGCAGTGCCGCCAGGCCATCAGGGGTGTCCCCCAGAGCCATCTCTGGCCCCTGTGCAGATGGAACCCAGGCCTGAGCATGGGTACCAAATGTAGTCCAGAGCATTCTGGCCAGTGACGGAGGGCACCATGGCCACCCAACTCCTGCCTGAGGACAAGGACCCCCCAGTGTGGCCAGTAGTAGCTCACTGCTCTGAGAAGCCAGCAGAGATCCAGCCCCTTTCAGGGTGGCTGGCAGAAGGTCCCCTGGCTCTCAGACAGAGAAGGACCTAGCTTGGTCTGGAAATCAGTGCAGACAGTCTGGCCACCAGTTCTGTGCCACAGGACTTGTCAGAGCTTTCACTGTGCTGTCCTGCTCCACCCCTCCAGGGACCAGCACAGGACACATTTCCTGGTCACCCAGAACCTACTCAGGGCCAGCCTGAGAGGAGATGGGGAGCACCCCTGTGGGGCGTGGTGGCAGGGGAGGATCCCCAGTTTCCTGCTGCTACTGCCACCTAAAGTTCTCAGTCCTCAGAACCAGGCTGCACAGGGTGTCCCCAGCCCCACTAAGAGCCTGGAGGGGCTGGCAGAGACTCACCTCAGGGCTAGCTGGGGCACTGGTGCTGCAGCTGGGGCCTGTGGTGCAGGCCATGGGCTCTGTCAAGACCGGCTGGCTGGGCCAGGTGGGGCTGAGTGTGGAGGCTGCTGAGAGGAGGAATGGAGTCGGGGCCTGGTGCTCAAGGCTCCGGGGGCCTCACCTGGGGACTTCGGCATTTGTCCGAGCTGGGCTGGAGCAGTGCCCCGCCTCAGGCCTAGGGGCTCCCTGAGCCTATGCTGAGCCCACGAGGGCAGCCTGCACCTCACTCCTGGTCCGTACAGGGCACAAGCTCCTCCTGAGGCCTGGAGACCCCGAAGCCTGTCCTTATCACTGCCAGCCCGAAAAGCTGCAACTGCATAAGACCCTGGGACCTCGGGGTGGGCACACACACACACACAAACACACACAGACATGCATTCTGACAGCCCGCCATGCAAACTACCGTACACACAGACCACTGGCACACACAGACACACATGCTCCCATACGTGAGTGTGCGACACCAGCGTGTCTGCAGACCCGGGCACCCCCTCTGTCTGTGTTGCTGCTGCTGTGTGTCTGCTGTTCCATTTTGCTTTGCCAAGTGCTAAGCACAATCCTCTACCAGCCAAGACCGCACGGGAGAAGCCTCCCCTGGCCAGCCCCGCAGTGGGTCACCTGGCCCACTGCCTGTGACCACGCCTGCCCCTTGTAGAAATGTGTGTCCTGGCTTTTAAAAAGCAGCAGAGACCCTGAAAGAAACCCAGAGCTGGCTGCAGGGGAAGGGAGGTCTGGAGAAGTCTCCATCAGCCGGCTGGCCTTTCGTAAACTCACGTGTGAGGCTCTTGCACCTGGAGCCCCCTCTTCCTCTGTCCTGCAGGGAAAGCTTCGCGGCCGACAGTGGTGGGGGTGGGAAAGGTGGAGGCGGGGGCGTCATCAGGATGGGCACCTGGGGACAGGCACGGGCAGCGTGTGGGTGTCTGTGGCCAGGCCTTGTGCGCTTGTGCAGCCCAGGAGGAGGGAGGGCAGAGAGCAGGCAGTCCTGTCTCCAATGCCCTGGGTGCCGAGGTCCCAGACACTCACAAGCTGCTCTGGGCCCACTGCCACTGTGACCCCATACCTTTCCCCCAACTGGCCCTATCTTCCTGCAGGAAGCGGCCTGCGGCTCTGCCTGGGCCCAGTATGTGCATGGCCAGTGCTGCCGGGCAAGGCCTGCTGAACCTTACCAGGTCAAGGGTGAGGGCGCCATCCAGGACCCTGGCCCCCAGGTCTCCAGCCCAGCACCTCGCTCCTTCTGGATCTGTACAGACAGCCTGAGCCACACACCTAGCTGGGGGAACCTCTCCCAGGCACTGGGCTGCAGGCGTAGGAGCACAGCCCCCTAGGAGGTGTCACATGAATATTTGAAGGCTGGGTGTCAGGTGGCGGGGCAGGCCGGGCCAGCCCGTTTGGGGTCCCTTACAGCCATCTTAACCCTCACAGGGCAGAGCCAGGGCAGGGGGCTGGGAGCAGCGCGCCTGGGGTCCCTGAGACCGGAGGGGATACAGAGCTCTTCCAGGCCCCATGGTGGAGCTGGGGTCAGGGCAGCGGCAGTGCAGGGAGAGATAGAGACAGCCCCCTTGGCCTAGCTACCCCCACACAACAACTGGTGGCTGAGCCCCACTGTCCCTCCCCGGCCTCCTATGACAGAGGTAGGAGCTTCCTACTCTGCTTGAAGAAGGCTCTTCAGTGGACATCCCATAGTGGATGCAGCAGCTGTCTGGACACAGATCATCTGGCCTGAGGTGCTGAGGTTGAGGTTGGGGCCTCCCCGAGCCCCACATCCCTCCTTGCTGAGTCTGCACTGAAGAGTACTACCTCGCCCACTGAGAGCTCAGGACAGAGGATGGTGGCACTGGCTGGGGGCTGAGGTGGGAACACTGGGGACCTTAGGCACTCCTTGGCTCCCTGAGCTCTGCTCCCCACTATCGAAAAGTGTAGGGACACTGCCCATCAGCCTGTCCCTGTCCAGCCTATAAGCCATGACCAGAAAGTGGGGCCACAGGGGCATCACGGGGCCTACAGATGCCACCTTGGCATCCTGAACCTCAGCTGAAAGTGCTTTGCCCCTGGCTTGCCTGCGGCCTGGACACAGGCCCATGGGACTGGAGGAGGGTCCTCGTGGTGGGACACACATTTTCTGGGTCCTGGCACCCGAGGGCCACCCTGTGTCTTTGGTGAGATCTGAGTGCTGTCAGGACTGTAATGCATTATGCATCAAGGGCAGCAGTGGCGAGCAGGGTTCCAGACCTGTAATGCCACCCGGGCTGAGAGAATCATGACCTGCCACGGTGCCCAGCACCAATTGCCACAGCTGAGATTCCATTACTACCAGGCAGTAGGGCCATGCCATCCCTGGGCACGACATGGCCCTCTAGCCTCAGTTTCCCCTTCTGCCCAAGTTGGAGATGTTGGGGCTTATGAACCTGGAAGAGGGCTGGCTGAGCAGGACAGGGGCATCTCTGCCATCCAACAGTTCTTCTGTCCCATCTCCCAGGACACATAGTTAGGCCTCAGGTAGTGGGCAGTACCTGATACCCAGGAGGGCCACTGGGTGTGGCCGGAGTGAGGGCATGGCACAATACAGACCCCAACTCAGCCGCCCCACCGAGGAGCACAGAGGAGCATGCCACCACCCTTCACATGCAGAGGACCCAGGTGCGGGGCGGGCCTGGTGTGTGTGCAGGCTCCAGGTGGGCAGTGGGCACCCCAGGCTCCCCAGACATGACAAAGTGGGCACTTGCCTGCCTGTGGGCTCAGCACTGACCCCAGCCCCACCCCCAAGCTGCCCCTCTGGGCCCAGAGGAGGGAGTGTCGCAGCTATAGCTTCGGCTGTGAGGGATGTCATCACCTCCTGGGGGCCGGCATGGGGACACTGGTGCAGGCCACCTCTGCATATTGCATTTCCATCAATATTGCATGAGGCCCAGCGTCCCCAGCGCCGGCCTGCAGCTGCCACCTGCCCTCCCACTGAGTTGGGACTTTGCCTGCAACTGAAGCAGGTACCTGGGCCAATAACTGCAGCAGGGCCCTGAAGGGGAGACACGGGGACAGGGCTGAAGCCCTAACGTGGAGGCCAGAGGCCTTCAGAAGCCCCAGGTGTGCCCAGATGTGGGCCAGGGAGGTGGACTCCCAGGTGGGGTGGGGAGTCATTGTGACTCCCAGGAAGCCTGAAACCTCCAGCCCTGCCCAGGAGGTGGGCAAGGACTCCAGCAGGCACTTGTTGCAGGCAGGGCTGGCCATGAAAAGCTGAGGCCTCGAATGGACAGTGTCTAGGCCAGGCCCTCCGTGGTGTAGTGGGGTGAGGCAGGGGCCTAGGGACCAGACAGGAGTGGTCCCTGTGGGGCAGGTTCTTACAGGTCGGGGGTGCCAGCTGTGCCTGTCCCTCCAGCCCCTTAGCTCAGTGGCTTCTGGGGAGGGCACAGTGCCCAGCAGGAACCAGGCAGCCCCAGCCCAGGGAGCAGGGCCTTGCATGACCCCACAGCCAATTCTGCCCCAAGGGAAGAAGGTGCTTCTCCAGGCAGTGACCAACTCAGTTGCTCAGTTACTTTCACAGTCCATAAACTACTCCCCAGGACAAATCAGGACACCAAATCCCCAGGGTCTTCCCAGGCTGTGGCAGGGCTGGTGCGGGTTTCAGGCCGCAGCAGCGAGGCCAGGTGAGGGCCATCTGGAGGCCCAGGGCCTGATGTCCTCGCCGCTGTTGAGGAATGGGAGGCACCGAAGCCCAGGGACCCTCCCTGAAGGGGGTGACTTCACTGAGGTCGCCACCTGAGCTGGGTGTCGAGAGGGTCCTGGGGCACAGCTGCCTCCACCAAAATGCTGATGCTCATTCCCCCATGGACCCCCAGGACGCTGCTGGCTGCCTCACAGCCCAGTCTGTTTGAGCACTGTGAGGCCCTGTGTGTGCTGGGGTTGGCTCAGAAGGACAGCAAGGTCCTGTCCAGGCCCCAGGATAGGGAGGCTGAGAGACTGTGCCCTGGATAGGGCAGGGAGCTCCCAGTCTGGCGGCCGCGGCAGGGTCCCTGCAGGACCCCCCGCTGGGAAGTGTCCCACTTTCGCCCTGAACACTCTCAGCTGCCATGACATTGCCAGGAGGAACTAGCCATATGCCCATAGCAGGCAGGGTGCTTGGCCAGTGAAAAAGGCCTGCTGTGTCACCACGCCTCCCCATCCAGCCCCACCCCAGTGCCACTGTCACTGTCTGGCCCAGCTCTCCAGGTTGAACGTGCACCCCAGGCCCAGGCCTCACCGGTTGCACCATCTCTCGCAGATACTGGGCACAGTCCTGGTGCCCATGGTACTCTGCCAGGTCCGCTGCTGTGTATCCATCTTCGTCCCGCAAGGAGGGGTCCACGTGGTGGGAAAGCAGGGTCTGGCAGCACTGTGGGGAGGGGGCTACAGTGACTGGGCAGCTCACAGGCACCGAGGAGCCAGGTGGGCGGCTCCCAGCTGCTGCTGTCCCATAGCCATGGACAACAGGGGCACCTTAGTCTGGGCTGCGAGGCACCAGAGACCTGGCCCAGAGCCCCCTGCCCTGCACTAACAGCCCCTGGGGAAGCCCACAAAGCCACTCCCTGAAGGACTCACGGTGGAGACGCCAGCTCTCCACAGGGCCTGCCCCACCTTGCCTTCAAGGCTGCAGGAAAGACTGGCTCATTCTGCAGTTGCCCTCAGAGGGAGGTGGGCACCAGTGACAGGGAAGAGATGAGTCAGGCCTAGCCCCAGAGGGTACCAGGCACATCAGCTCCCAAGAGGTAAGGAGGAGGGGGAGGAGGGAGAAGATGAAGAGGGGAGGGAGGAAGTCAGGAGGGGGAGGGGAGAGGAGGAAGATGAGGACTAGAGGGAGGGGGAGGGGAAGAGGGAGAAGAGGAGGAAGAAGCAGAGGGAAATAGGGAAGAGAAGGAAGAGGGAGAAGAGAAAGTGCTGGGGTGTAACTCAGTGGCAACATGTCTGCCTCCCAAGTGCAAGATCCTGAGTTCGATCCCCGGTACCACACTACCACACACACACACACACACACACACACTCACAGAGAAGGGGAGGGAGAAGAGCATGAGGAGGAGGAGGAGGAAGAGGAGAACTGTGCCGCAGAGTGCGTGATGGAACCTACGCTGCCGATTTGTATATAGAGCTGCCCGAGATTTTTGAGTGTGGGAGTTTGTGCCATGAGCAAATGGATCAGCTCCGGGCAGGGGAGAAGCAGGTCAGGACTGTGTGAAGAGCATTTCCTGGAGCGTCCGGGAGGGGACAGCGGTGAGGCACCTAGGCCTCAGTGAGCAGGGGAAGCCCCGCGGGCAGGCGGGCCAGGCCTGGCCACCCACATGTGATGCAGGAATAGGGCTGTGCTCACTGTAGCTGCAGGGCACAAGGGACGCCAGGACTAGCAGTGGGTGCACCCAAGGAGGGGTCATATGACTGGCACGTCCTACTGTGGCCACGGGTGCCCCTTTAGGAAGAGGGCAGCTGAGGTGGCTAGGCCTGTGCTGAGGTGAAGGACTGAGATGGTGCTGGACAGAGCACATGGGGTTGAGCGAGCCCCATCATGCCTACAAATCACACTCGTGACGTGCAGCACACAGCCAAAGCCAGTCGCACGAGCAGTAAGACAGCACAGGCAGGGGCAGGGAGATCCACCCACCTCGGGTGGCCGCAGAGGTCTGGGAATGAAACAGCCTAGAGCCTCTGTGCCCACCACAGGCAGAGAAGAGAGCCCGACATGAGAATTCAGACAGGGAATTATAGAGCATATGATACAACCTGAAGAATGACTGCTTAGATCTGGAACACGAAACAGTTATTAAGAGAAGATGATCAGAAGAAGCAACCGCGGCACAACAGAGCACCAAGGTAGAAACGGGCAGCCAGCACACACTGCCTTGGCGGGGGTGGCTGTCCTCCAAGACTCATGTAGAAGGTGTGTCCCCCGCGGTGGGACTCTGAGGACACGAGCGTCCTTCAGGAGCTAGGATTGAGTATGAGAAGTAAGGTAACTCAAGCTTTGGTGTCATGCACTGCGCTGTGAAATTCCACGCAGTCACAGCCCAGGGACAAAAACCATGGACTGAGACCTCAGTGATCATGAGCCAGAGGCGGCTTTCCTCCTGCACAGCTTTGGTGATCTCAGGTATTTTACCACAGTGAAGGAAGCTCAGTATAGAAAGGTCCATCTGTCGCCAGTCCACAGCAGGTCCTTGTACTCAGTTCTGATGGCCACCAGAAATCAGCAGAGCATGGGTCCCTTGGTGGCTGTGAGCACCTGCGTCCTAGCCCCTGTGTTACCTCCGTCTACCCTGATCAGCCAGCTTCTCATCGCTGGGACTGCAGCACCTGACACCCACAGCGTTGGCTCACAGGGACTGTCCCTAGTCGGCTGCTCCAAGGCAGGAACGACATGGCGAAGGGTGTGGTGAGGTGAAGGATCAGTACCCAGATGCCAGGAAGCAGAGCGGGGGAGCTGAAAGGGACCACACAGACCCAGGCCCTCCTCCATGACCCCCAGAAGTGCACTTCACCTCCATGGGGACCTCCCAAGCCAGCAAAACTGAAGATCGAGTGTGACTGCTGTACTGTTGACACTCAGACCACGCTCTCGCCCCTCCTGCAGCCACACCCATCGACAACACTGGTTGGCGATCTGCAGTTTGCTGGGTCTCTTCCACAGGGCTCGGGGCCTCCACAGCTACAGGCCCTGATGTCACCAACTCTCCACTCTGGCCAGTTCTGTCTTCACTTCTCGAGATCTATGGGACCCTAGAGCAAGGCTTCCCTGGCCTGGCTGCAGCCTGAGGTGGATCTGAGGGCCCAGCAGTGGGCAGGGTTCTCTCTGTGCAGCAGCAGGTGGTACATGCACAACCCAACACCTTTCAGAGGTTCACAGTGATGATGGGCGGCCTGCCTCCCTGCCATGGCTATGGCAGGTGGCTCCCAGGACTGTGCCACGCCACGACTGCTGCTGTTCCCAAATCCTTGGGGTTTACCCCAAAGAGGGGACATCGACCACAGACCAGATCCTCCTGGTCTTGCCCTGCTGGTGTGGTTTTCTTGTATCCCCACAAGGCAGCAGCAGCCCTGAGCAGCCCATGGTGGAGCGGCATTGTGCCTGTCAGCAGAGGTTTGGGTCCATCAGCCTCCCCACAGGTGATGGGGGAAGACACTGAGGCGTGGCCACCCCTGAGGAGGCAACGGGGAGAATGGGACCACTGGGTCCCCGTGTCCATGCCTGGAGCGCATGCCTGAGCTGGGCTTGGGCACTCGAGCCCTCCAGCAAGCCCTCAGGGTGCAGTTCCATAGGTGACAAGACGACTCTCAGGTCCCCAGCATTCTAGGGGTCGTGGCTCTGCCAACTGCACAAGGGATGTGAGGGCTGCAAAGTGAGGTGCCCTAGGGTCCCAGGGCCAGATCTGCCACACTTCCCCAGCACACACAAGGAGCGCCCACAGACCTTCTGAACTTCCAGACTCGGCCGGACTTCACTTCCTGTCCCCCCACACAAGCCCGAGTGGGATAGCGCCTGCCTGTACACAAAACTTTTATTTTTTGGTACTGAGAATTGAACTCAGGGTCTCCACTTGCCGGGCAAGAACTACACCCCTGAGATGTTTCCCTGGCTCATAAAACTTTAAATAGTTAAAATTCTTCCCTAAAACCAGGAGGTCAGATGGCTAAACAGGGAGCAGCTGAGAAAGGCAATGGGAGGCAGACAAGTGGACGTCAATCTCTCGGAAGCTGCCAAACACAAACAGGAACAGGGGCAGCTTCCCGCCCACCCAGGGGAGCAGGTCCTTTCCCAAGTGAGCGCCTGTCCGAGGCATGATTTGTTTTGAGAGACCCCACACATCAAGGCCACAGTGACACCGGCTGGTTCCTGGGAGGGAGGGGCCCGGAAGCTGCGCACGCTGCAGGCAGGATGGAGAACACACTTCGGCTGTGGAAAGCAGCCTGGGGTCACTCGGACCTGGCCACGTGACACAGCATTCCCCAAAGAGCCGTACACAGATGAGCTGCCCAAGTTCCTGGTTCAGACAACAGCGTCCGACATGTCTGTAGCAGGCCTGACCTCAGTAGCCAAAGCAGAAGCCACTGCTTCCATCAGCAGAGAGGCGAAAGAGCATGCGGGCCCCGCACGCAAGGGAGCACTGTGCAACCCTGAGAAGAAAGGGCTCCCACACCCACTGCGACGCGGCTTCAGCAGCTGCTATCATATGGTTCCATTCACATGAAACACCAGAATTGTCCACACAGGCTGGGCGTGGAAGAGGGCTCCTGGAGTTTGTAGGCAGGCACTGGTGAGCCTCTTGGTGGTGCCAGGATTTCTCTTTAGGGCACAGAAGGAGAAGGCTGTGGGTCCTGATCGCCACAGAAGCATCCACTTTGCAAAGGCTCCTTGAAGGGCTAGGAGCAGCAGGCTATGGCCCGGTGTGTGCACCAGCCCCACAGTACATAAGAACTCAGGCGAGAAGTACCGAGGACAAACACAGAAACCAGGGAGGTAAGAAAGATATGAGGGAGAATCAGCAGCTCTTCAGGGGCCTGAGACTGAGTGTAGGAAGGACGGACACTGTCCACCCCCCAGGCAGCAATGAGACAAACAGGCCCAAGAAACGTGGGCAGGGCTGAGAGGCTGGGCTGGAGGCCAGCAGGTGACACAGAGCGCAAGATGGAGGAAGGGCAGACTCCAGATGATGCAGACAGAACCTGCCTCAGAAAGCTTCCAGGAAACACACACACACACACACACACACACACACACACACACACACACACACACGCCCTCCAGGTTTTATAATTAAACTGAATTTGTAATGAAAAACTTCTCTCAAAGAAAATGTCAAGTCTAATTAGCAGTACTGGTGGATTCTACCAAACATTTACAGAAGAACTAAGTCTAATGGAAGCAAAAATTTCCAAAGGCTAGAAAGAAAACGCAGCCCTCCCCAGTTCACCGTCATATAACCTCAACACCAAAGCCAAGGCAGGACAGAGAAGGGCACGACAAGCTAAGTTTGCTCCGAATCTAGAGGCCAGAATGCTAGACAAGTGTTAGCAAATTAAACTCAGCCTTAGGGAAATGCATCATCGCAGGCACACTCAAGGTATTCTAAGAGTGTGAGTTGATTTTCACACCAAGGAGCAATCAGTGCAGGCCCACCAACTCTTCTGACAGACCTCAAAAGGATGGAGGGCGAGGTCTCAGAGGGACATCTGACATCTGTCTGAAATGGCCTTGTGCACAACAGCCAGGCGGGGAAAGCACCCAGATGTCTAGTAACAGATGCGTGGGTGAGAAGTGAAGTGGTCCGTGCAGCATAGAACATCACACAACCTTGGAAAGGAGAGTTTTGGTCCACAGGATGACAAAACTTGAGGACATTATGCTCAGGGAAATGAGTTAGACAAACAGGCAGATCCCGTGTGGCTTCATGTACAAGGGACTCTAGAGTCATCAAATTCATAGGGACAGGAAGAGCAGGGATGGTCAGAGGCGGGGTGAGCGGGGGCCAGGGGCTAGGCTTTAAGGGGGCAGAGTTTCAGCTTGGCCAGATGAGAAACTCCAGAACTGCATGCTTAGAAGTGGCAACGATGGCTGACGTCAAGAGCTTTTTGACCACAATGGAACAAGTTACAGCAGGGTAACTGGTAACATCCCTCGTCCAGACACCAGACTGCAGACAGGAGCCATGGAACATTAGCAACTGCCATTGTGGGCTAGGGATATTGCTCGGTGGCACCACACCTGCCTGGCAAGTGCAAGTTCCTGAGTTTGAACCCCACTACCAAGAAAATAAAAGAAATTGCCATTGTGTTCCTTTCTGGGCCGGAGGGCTAGAAATTATTTTGAAGTTTTGTTTTCTAAAATGGGGGGGGGGGCCTGTCTCAGCCAAGAGGAGCTCAAGGAACCCCAGATCCTGCATGTTGGACGGAGCCCAGGACAGAAAGGGGCATTTCCTGGGGCTCTGGGGTGCTTGGTCCTGGAAAGGCGCTGCCCGAGCCCTGCAGCTCACTGCTCTCTTGGGAGACCCAGAACCTGCCTTGCCACAGTTTACCCATCTATCAGGAAAATGACACTTGTTCCACAAGTCCCACAAGGTCCTCAGCCCCACGAATGCCACATACCTCCAAGTGCCCATTCTCGGCTGCATCATGCAGTGGAGTACCCCCCCAGGAGTCCCTGGTTCCCAGGGCACCCATCAACAGCAGCCGGTCCAGGATAGGTGTGTGGCCACTGCGGGCTGCAAAGTGCAGGGCCGTGGCCCCCTCGTTGTCTTGGGCCATCAGGCCGATGTCTGTGAAGGTGACCTGGGGGCAAGCTGGGCGTCACAAGGGCCAGTCCTTGTCCTTCCTGCCTTTGCCCAGGGCCCAACTGTGCCAGTCATGGGGATGCAGCCCAGAGGACACAGCCCCTACCCTGCCAGAACACCTGGCTGTGTACCAAGGCCGGGAGGAGACCAACGCTGTAAAGACCTAGAGCGTGCAGCTGGTTAGATGTCTGTGCCTTGGAGGAGGACAGGGGGACTCTGGGGCGGGTCTGGGCAAAGAGCTGCAGCTGTCGGGAGTGGGGGTAGGAGCCAGGAGGCCCACTGCAGTGTGCAGAGCGGGGCCAGACAGCTTCTCCTCCAGCAGCCAGAGTAACCTGCTGTGGGTTGCTTATTTTGTTTGGCCTTTTCTAAGACACAGTCTTCCTTATGTAGCTCAGGCTGGCCTTGAACTCACTGTGTAGTCCAGGATGGCCTCGAACTCATGGTGATCCTTCTGCCTCAGCCTCTCCAGACAGAGCAATCTCTGGAAGGCCACGCAGATCTAGCTCAGTGCTCTCCATGGCCTCCTCCTGCCTTGGCTCCTGGGGTCTCTGCCTGTTTTTCTCACCCTGCCCGAGCTGCCCTTGCCCTGGCCCCTTACCAGCCAGACCACGAGGGAGTAGTGGCCACGGGCAGCAGCGGTGTGCAGTGGGCTCATGCCATCCAGGGCGCACAGGTGCACGTTGGCACCACAGTCCTTCACCAGGAACTGGGCCAGGTGCAGGTGGCCTTCCTGGCAGGCCAGGTAGAGTGGGGAGGCGCCGCTGTGGGTTTGCTGGTTCACACCACTGCAATAGAGGCACAAACAGGGCACGGTCAGAGCCGCCTGGCTGTGCTTGTGCCATGTCCCCACACAACACCCAGACGAGGCACAGCCTGTACTTTGCTCAGGAGTATCAGCAGACAGGGTGTGGGTGGCCCAGGATACTGGTCAGGCCACAGTGGGCTCTAGGCCTGGCACAGAATTGCCCCTGCTTAGGGTGGGCCAGCACAGTGCCTTGGGACATCCTGCACCCAGGTCTGCCTGCAAGGAAGGTCCAGGTAATACCTTGGTACCCACTGCAGGGAGGCAGCCCCTGCCTGAGGTCAGCCTGTCTTCTGGTGCTGCAGACGTCAGCCCCAGCCCTACCCCTACCAGCCAAGCCCAGGGCTTCGGGTGCAGTGGCTGAGTATGTCTGTCCCTTCTCCTGCCTCCCTGGCTCGCTCAGGTGTCAGCCATTTCAGATGAGAGGGGCTGCACAGTCCGGGGTGGTTCTGGGCTTTCCACTGGCCCCATGGAGCTACAGGTGGGCATGGCTGCCCAGCATGCTGCCCAGCACCTCGTCCATGAACCGCTTGGCAGCCTGCTTCTGCTGAGGTGCTCACAAGGCTGGGGTCTCGGTGGCTTCTTGGTGGGGGTCACACTGCCCTGAGCTCCCCGCCACCACAGCCACATCACCATGAACAAGAGTGACCTGGGTCACCCCAGGGAGCACACTGGTCACTTGCTGTGAGGACCCTGGTCCCAGCTTCAGCTGGCAAAGGGGAAACTGAGTCCCAGAACAGAATGACTGCCTGGGGGGAGACTCCTCCCCCACACAGTCCTCTCTTCTCACCAGATGGACAGAGGGTACCCCACGCAGTGGCTCCCCTGCCACACAGCGCCGCCCCCCTGGGGACCCAACTGCCGGGGACAGGACAACACTGGGACAGGCTAGCATAGCAGCTGCAGGTCTGCCTGTGGCCTGGGCTGGGTGAGTGTACGGCAGGGCACAGGACCTTCTCATTTGTGTGCATGTATGTGTGTATGTGCACATGTGTGGATGTAGAGGCCCCCAGGGCAGCCATGCAGGGTAAGGACGCCAGCCAGGCATGGGTGGTGTGCAGCATCCTAGCGACCCTGCCGATAACAATGGGGTACAGAGACACTGTTCCACTGCGGAGCTCTCACCCTAAGAAGGAGCAGCAGAGGTCAGCCAGACTGCTCCTGAAGGAGGACCAGGGAGCCTGGGCCCCTCTCTCCAGGACGGTTACTATGACAACAGAGATCAGAGTGTGGTATGTGACTGGAAAGGGCCCTGCCCAGCCTCTGGGCTGAGGGCTCCCATTTTACACCCACCGACTGAAGCACAGCTGGGCAGCTGACACGGGTCAGGATGCTGCAAGGCCACACCCACCTCAGCCAGGCCTCCCTGCTGGCCCACAGCTGGCCCCAGCCCCTGCCGCTTTCTGCTGGGCAGTGTCCCTAATGTCCTCACTGTCCACCCATGGCCCTGAGGTGCTCACCTGCTGTGGGAAGCTGCCAGAAGCTTCAGGCAGGTGAGGTCCCCACTGACGGCGGCATGGTGCAGTGGCAGGGCGCCCTCCAGCGTCTCCAACGTGGCTGCATGGCCCTCCTGCAGCAACCACTCTACCAGAGCCGGGTGTCCGAAGCGGGCGGCCAGGTGCAGTGGGGAGACACCTGAGGCGTCCTGGTCCTACCAAAGCATGGGCAGGGCAGTGTGCGGGCAGGGCCTGGACACCCTGCTGGGCAGCACTCCCGAGGCCAGAGCCAGTGATGTCTCTCCTGGGCTCCCCACCCCACAGGAGTTGCTTCCCTGGGCAGGAAGCAGGTGCAGGGAAGGACGCAGCCCGGCTCTGGGGCCTCTGGGGCTCATTCCCAGCCTGACTGCATGGTCAGGAAGGCCCCACGTGGCCAGAGGCCTGTGATGAGCGTCCCGGATACCACCTCCCACCTCTGGGGCTCAGCCTGTCCTCCTCCCCCTAGACCCAGGCCCCCAAGGCCAAGGAGCATTCCCACTGCAGACTCTGGGGCCTAGAAGAGCCATGTGACCATGTGCTAATGCCACTCGCGACCACCAGGTGCGTCCAGCATGCTCACTGTCCTACCAAGCGCCCCTCACTGCACAAGACGCGCTGGGAAGCAGGACCAGAGACAGCCCGGCAGCCCGGGACAGGAACCCGAGATCCTTCTCACCAGGCTAGCGCCCACTGCCCCACTCTCCAGGCCCTGTGGGGAGAGGCCCAGTAGCTAGGGCTGAGCAGACCCCACTCCCAGCCAAGCAGTGGCTGGTGCTGCAAGTGCAGAGCCACTGGGAGCCTCTCCTGGGCTCTGTGCAGTTTCTGGGGATGAGGGCATGGGCAGAGGCCGCCACCGCCACCTGAGAGCAGAGGTGCCCGGGCCTGATGAGGGGCTGGCTCCTTGCCCTGTTTGCTGAGTGCCGGCTCACCTGTAGCCCGCAGCCCCCGTCGCGAACCAGCCAGCGCAGCTCAGCTAGGTGGCCAGTGGCTGCGGCATCGTGCGCTGGGGTGGCCCCGTTCAGGGCCCGCTGGTTGCCGGGCAGCTTGGCCCGCTGCACCAGAAAGCGAACGCAGTCCAGGTGGCCGGCACGGGCAGCATGGTGCACCAGACTGGCCCCCAGGGCGTCAGTGATGCCTGGGCACAGCATCCCAGCCTCCAGCAGCTGCTCCAGAGTGGCCACATCCCCACCCTTGGCGGCCGCCAGTGCCTGCTGCTCCTCCATTCCCCAGCCCGGCTTGGTGGCGGTGGCAGCCTGTGCCAGGCCCGGCGGGGCCTCCTGTTTCAGGCGTGGACGCAGCTGCCGGCTCTGGTTACCCGATAAGCAGAACACGGGGCAGATGGGAGGCGGGGGGCAGGCCCTGGGGACCTCACCGCCCCACCCCAGCCACTCCTGCAGCGCCCAGGGCTAGGCAGGAAGTGGGCGCAGGCCTGCAGAGGGAGGCACGTGTCTTCCCACCAGCCTCTCCTCTTGAGGAAGGTGTCTCCAGGGTCCGGGACAGGCTGGGAGTGGGGTTTCCAGGGACAGGGCAGCAGTAGGGCCACTCCCTCAGCCCTTCCAGGTAGTCCAGGGACTGGATTCTCCCGGTGTCTGCGGCACCATCGCCAAGGAGAGAGAAGGCTCTGCCTCCTGGAGGCCCAGCCCACCTCAGCACCGAAGGCTCACCCACGGACGCACCGCCCGGCTGGGCTGCAGGTGATATCACCCCCTCCCCAGGCAGCTCAGACACTCCTGACAGCGCAGGGCGTCAGCACCGGGCAGAGATTCCTGAGCAGTGCTCAGCGGCTTCCTGGGCACCGGCACAGCTTCCTCAAAGCTCCGTGTGAGGACCACTTTGATGTGAGTAAGATTAAGACAAACACTGAGCTGGGGCCGATCACGGGCCAGTGTGGCAGAAGAGAGGCAAGGCCGGAGGGGAGCAAGTGTGGAAGACTTGCCAATGTGTACAGATCACATTAACATCAAGTTTCCTCTGTTTTTCTCAGTACCAGTATGCATGGTAGTCTGTGCCGGATTACACCCTCAGCCTTATAAAGCAGGGTTTCACAAAGTAGCGCAGTCGGCCTCCAACTCGCCATCCTCCTGCTTCAGCCTCCCAAGGCAGCTGGGATTCCACCCACTCTTGCATCTAACCATTCCCTATTTTCACGACAGCAGCTCAGTGAGGATTTTAAAGGCATGGAATTTTTCTTTAGGGTAAAACACCACCTTCCAGGAAGAGGCACATGGAATAGGCCCACCCATCCCCCAGAAATGGGCACAGGGCCTCAGCTATGTGACGCTGGTATCTAGGTGGGTGGCAGGATCTGTGCCACGTGGACTGCGCTGTGGAGGGAGGCTATCACACAGACTCCAAAACGACAGCCCCGTGGTACCCTGAGCAGGGCCCTGTGGGCACCCAGCAGAGGCAGAGGCTGGCCTAGGCTTGCTCCTCCAGCCGGGCCACCGCCTGCTTCAGGTCCTGCACGGCGAGGTCCACCTCGGCCCGGGTGGTGCTGCGGCCCACGCTGAGCCGGAGCGCATTCCTGGCCACGTCAAAGGGGACACCGCAGCTCAGCAGCACAGGGGACGGCCTGGGGCAGGGATAGCATCAGGAGATAGAAGCCACGTCCTCTGCAGAAGCGCGCTGCCCTCCTTCCCTGCCACTCCGCCTCTGCAGCCCACGTGCCTCTGGCCTGGTGTAGCCCGGGTCCTCTGAAAGCCTTTCTCCCCACGGAAACCCTTCCCCAAGGGTCTGAGGCCACGGTCCTATGGGTGGTCCCTTTGATGCAAAGCACCTGTCCCAGATACAGGGCACAGGGGGCTCTGACTGCTAGGAGAAGGGACCTGGGCCAGGGCTCCCAGGCTGGGGTGACAATATCAGGGGCGCCCCCTCCAGGACAGTACCACCAAAATGACATGTGGAAGAGGCCCCTATATCCCCGAGTAATCACTCCCAGCAAGGGCAGCAGCTGTCCCCCACCTACCTGTCCTCTTCAGCACCCCGAGCCAGGCCTTTGAAGGCCCTGAGGCCCCTCTGTGGCTTCCCCGTTCTTGGAGCCTTTTCATGTCCTCACTGCTCCTCCCAGGGTCCCCTGCATTCCTATGCCTGGGGCAAAGGGCCGCCAGAGTGGTGCCCACATCCTGCCTGCGTGGGCTGCCCCTCCCCCATCCATGCTGAGCTGCGCTGCCACCTGCCCTTTCCTTGGCTGATTGTAGCCACTCTGGCCCCTCGCAGGAAGTGGTGAGTGTCCCAGGGTCTGAGCCTGTGCCCATCAGAGCTGCCGCTGAATGTACCCGCCATAGCCCGCTGCACAATCCTGTATGACACCCACAAGCACGGGCACCTAAACTGCTGGGTGACCATGAGCGCCCTGGCACCTGCAGCAGGTCCCAAGCTGCCCGAGCCCTGGTGGCCAAGCACACTCACCGGTCCCCGTGGTCTGAATGGCACGAAGCCCCCACACTGGCCAGCAGCATCTGGCACTGCGCAAGCACCAGGTAGCCTGTGAAGACGCACTGCGTTGAGACTCCAGGTCGCAGGGGTACTCGTCCCCTCTCCCAATGCAGCCAGCAGACACTACTCCGCCTTGTCAAGCTGGACATCTGTGAGACACTGGGGCTCGAGGCTGGGGGGACAGACCCACCCAGTTCCAGGATGGGGAGGAGCCCTCTCCTCCCTCTGCTGGGCAAGACTGAAACCACTGAGAGGAAGGCAGCTGGCACACAGTCACACTGAGTGGCGGGGAGGCCAGTGACAGGTCTGAGCCTCCACTCCTGGGCCCGTCACACCATGCACAAGATCCCCCAGTCCTGCAGGATGCAGGGACCTTTCTGATCCTGGGGCCACACCCACCATCTAAGGAACCCAGGTGGGGCCTGGCCTGTGGCTGAGCTGGGACCCTGCTCCCAGGCAGGGTGGCATCCTGCACCCTTCCGGTCACTGAGCCAGCTGTCAAAACCAGCTACCTTTCCAGGCCTGGAGCTCACAGAGCGTCAGGAAACTGCTGCCGCTGGACACCCTGTTCTGGGCTGAGTGGTTTTGTTTCTTCCCTGACAGCTGAGGTCCGGCCAGTGAGCTGAGCACTGTCCCCTCTGAGGACTTTCATGGCCTGAAAGGCCAGCCGCAGGGACACCAAGCCAGCCGGCCCAGGGTCAAGGCTGGAGCCCAAGTGCACGAGGGCGGAGGCCGGGTCAGCTGCACCACATGGCACAGTCACCTTGGAGGTTCGGTCCTCGGATAGAAAAGTTGCATGTGTTGGGAAGGCGCTCGGCCCCTGGAAAGTGGCTGTTCAGATGGATTCTCTTCTTGCCAAATTCAGCCTGAAAAGCCAAAATGAATCACTGGGGGAGGCTGCTTTGGAGACCCCACCATCATGGTGACATCCCTCTTTGGGGCTTGAACTCTTCTTTTAGAACTCAGGACCTTAGGCTTGCCACTGCAGGTGTGCTTGAGCTCTGACTCCTCCCCAATACCAGTCCTCCTCCCGCCATGACCCTGGAGTCCTCTCTCACTGGCCAGACCACACCACTCACCTCCAGCCGCTCCTCCAGGTAATCGCGCACATCCCGCATGTGGGCTTCATAAGTGTCACAGTTCTCGGTCACCAGTTCGGCGGCCTGGGACATGGACACAGGACATGGGGGCCTGTCACTTCCAGGGTGGCAAGGTCAGCAGGCAGCTGCACAGGGACTGGGAGGCACCTCCTGGCACAGCTGGCCCTGCTGTGGCACTAAAGGGTTGTGCCCTCAGTGAGTGCCACCCATGCTACTGCCAACTGCACCAGGGACTGGGCACCAGGCACTTCTAGGATGTTACAAGGAACTGGCCCTAAATAGCACTCCAGCTGAGGGGCACTTGACAGGGACATGGGGGCCACAGGCACTCACACCTGTGAAGGGCCCACCGGCCCACATGGGCCAGAGCCATGTCAGAGTCTTCCAAGCATGGGGCAGCAACACTGGCTGCTATGTAGAAGATGATGGGAGGTCCTGGGGCCACAGCAGGCCCTCAATGTCCTGTAGCCAGCATCAGATGCAGGGACAAGGACAGGGAGAGCCCACCAGGCCTCCCAGAATTGTCTAGTGAAGACCTGGGTGGTGGAGGGGCACAGATGGGCTGGCCCCAAGGAAATCAACCCACCCTCGGTGAGCAGCAATGGACGGGGCGTCCCACAAGAGAATCAGGGGAGGACGTGGCTCCTGAGGGGCAGGTACCAAAGGCAGAGGACAGGTGGGAGGGGCCTGCCTGGGAAGAGGGCAGAGGAGGGACCTGGAGGAGTTGGAGCAGAGGGTCCTGCAAGCCTCAGGGCAGCATGAGGGGTCAAGACGGCCAGGAAGACGCTGGGCTGCATGCTGGGTGCGCTGCAGGGCAGGAAGGGGTACGGCGGCGCTGTTAGCTGTGTGCAGATTTTGGGGAGCTGCCAGTGCCACCCTTGCCATGCTCTGGGGGTCACCAGAGTGATGTGACCCCAGGCTCAGGGGTCTGCACAGTGGGTCTCGCTGTTCTTCTTATGGGCTCACTCTTCAGCTGGCTCCACCCCGGGAGCCTTGCTGCCACCAACCTAACACAGGGGCCAGCTAGTGACAATGCTGGGGCAGCTTGGGGGAGCGCAGCCTAGGGTGCCACCCACCAGCGCCCCACACCAGAGCCCCCTCTTCTGTCCAGGGTAGACCAGGGTAGGCCAAGGCAGGTGAGACCAAGCTGGGAGGAGGTGGAGGCTGGATGCACAGGGAACAGCAGAAGGAAGAGGAAGGCGGGTGGGGGGTGGGCAGGAGCTGGGTGCAGCCCACACCACTTCCGGCCACTGCCTACGGGTAATAGGGAGAGTACAGACCCCCGGGGACTAAGCTGCGGACAAGCACAGTCATGGGTCTTTCTGTGCCATAAGAAGAGTCTGGAACAGAGAAAATTTTTTTCCCTTTTCTTTTCAGTACTAGGGACAGAATCCAGGGCCTCTTCTCTGAGCTGCACACCCAGCCCTTGTTTTAACTTTTATTTTGGTACAGGGCCCCATTAAGTCTCTAAATTGCTCTGGCTGGGATCCTCCTGCTGCAGCCTCCTGAGGGCTGGGATTGCAGGCATCACATCTAGTTGACCCTTTCCTCTTAAATGCTAAGCAGGTGTCGCCCACCCCAGGGATCTGAACAAGTGCATCAGTTCTCCAGGCAGATGAAGACAGTGAGGCTGCTCCCTGTCACCTGCTCCCACGGTCCTGAACATGCTCCCGAAGCCTGGTTCCACCAGTGCTGCAGGGTAGGAGGCTGCTGTCGGGGCTGCCAGCTTACCTTCCCGAGGCCAGCGATCATCGGGGTGTTCTCCGTCCTGCAGGAGACAGGGGTTTTGTGAAGCGAGCAGAAGACACACACCCTTCTCAGACAGGCTCTGGCCGCGGCTGCCCCAGCACTTCCCGAGTGGCGTCTGCCTCAGCCAGTGACAGCCACAGGTGCCAGACACAAGCTGCTACAGAGCTCGTCAGGACCTTTTCCCTCCTGGGGGCCCGGCACGGACCCCACACCAGTGGAGAGCAGCATGGGGGTGATCATTCCTGACACCCTGCAAGGCAGCTCAGGCACCAGTAAAAGCAAGGGCAGCGTGTGCTTATGTGTTTGTGCGTGTGCACATACGTGCGTGTGCAGGAGGGCAGATGCTCCTGTACTCACATCCACCAAGCTGAAGCCCACACCTGCCACCACTTGCAGGGAAGTGTGAACACTAACTTCCCTCCATGCTGGAAGGGAGGCGACCTTCTCGGGTGTCCTCCCCGGCGCGGGGCCACCTGTCCAGCTGCTCCGATGGCTGGCGCAGCCATCTCCTTGTGATCTACTCACACGTCCCGAACAACGCTGCCAGATGGCCTTTAGGGATCCTGCTTGGCTTCCTCTTTGGTATTAGTGTCTTCTGCCTACTTTCCGATTTTCTTTTGTCCTGAATCCTCCACATATCCTAGTAGCAGTCTTCTGCCAGGTGTGTCGTTTGTGTCATGTTTTCTTAGTATTCAGCCAGTCCTTCTGTCCTCTGAGTACGGGCTTTCACAAAGTAAGTTTCGATGAAGTCCAACTTATCCGAATTTTGTCCTCTAGGGCATTTCTGGCGTCCAGTCCAGGAACTGGCCCGGCCGTGCCCCTGACGGTGCCCTGTGGTTCTTCCCCCTGTTTCATATCTCATGCTTCACGTTTAATTTCATGACCTATTTTGAGGCAACACTTCCTCAGCATAAGGCTCAGGCCACGGCCCATCTGTCTCCACAGCATCCGCTCGCTCTGGCGCCCGTGTGCAGCGCTCTTCCCCTGCGGGCTGGTCAGCACCCGTCGGCATCGCTCAGGCACACGGCCCACTGTCTCCTGGCCCATCGCTCTGCCTGCAGAGTTGGAAGCCATGTTAGGTGTGCACAGCAATCGGAAGAGAACGCACATCTCTGCCACGCTGGATCTTCTGGTCCAGAAACACAGAATGTCTCTTGTTTACTTATATCTTTGATTTCTTTCATCCGCACTGTGTAGTCTGCAGCATGTGAGTCCTGTACGTTGTGTCTAGATGTGTTAATTTATTGCAAATGGTTTTTATATTATTGTCCATCTGTTTGTTACTAGTATATGAAAACCCAAGATTTTAAAAACACTTCTGTGCTGTCTGGCCTTGCCGTGTTCACAGACTATTCTAGTCCTTTTCTAGTATGTTCCTTGAGACTTTCTGCCGAATCGTGGGCTCACGCAGCCTGGTAAGGGGTACTCCCCTTCTCTCGGTGGCGTGGAGCGGACCCCAGTGCTGGGGCAGCTGCACCCCAGCCCGCCTTCTCCCTTTCAGATCTCCTCTCGTGCCCTGTGCTGACTGCATGACCTCCGGCGTGATGCTGAGCATGCCTAGCCACGGCAGACACCACTGCCCCATCCCCACTCGCAGGACAGATCCTGTGAGTCCTCACACACGGCACCATGTGGGCCGGAGCTTTATGTAGATGCCCTTTCCCAGCTGGAAATTCCCCTTGAATCCTGTTATACTGAGGAGTTTTAATGTGAATGAGTGTTGGGTTTTTCAAGTGCTTCTTTGGCATCAAATACTATGAGCTGTTATTTTCCTTTAGTCCTTCAATCTACCACATATGGGGTCAGGCTTTAGATAAAAGCATTCACAAAAGGCTCCCAGGCCAAGTGGGCTCTGAAGGGTGACTGCGTCACAAGCACAGTAACCTCGACAACAGACGGCCAGTCACGCACAGGATCGTGCTGTCAGGCTTTAGGAGGCTCTGGGAGGGAGCAGGCCCGAGGTGCGCCCCAAAAGCTGACATTCCCTGCCCTCTCCGATCCAGACTGCCCCTGCACACGCCCTTCCCCAGCTGCCCCGCCCTAGAGCCAACTGACCACGACTGAAACCCCAACAGACCCCGAGCCAAAACCAGCCTTCCCTCCTAAAGCCGCTCTCACAGGGATCTGCCTCAGGGAGGGAAGCTGAATAACAGACACGGACCCGCGCTGGCTGGTTTCTGGATATGGAACCAGCCCTTCATGCCTGACATAAACTCCACCTTTTCTTGGCCCACAGGTTTTGTGTGTTGCTGGACTCGGCTGGCTGTTGTCTCAGACAGCACAGTAGGTAACGGACACCGGGCGCTCAGACATGAACCAGGCAGTCTGCAGCCTGCTGACCCCCAGTGAAGGACAGCTACACACCCCAGCCACAAGAGCCACAGAGGCAGAGGCAACAAGGTGCTGGGACACTGGCTAGGAGAGCTCTCCTTCCACCCTGAGCCACCTCTGAGCCCACAGTTCTTCGAACCAGAGTGTGGACACCCATTAGCAGCAAGCCCTGATCTAGTGGTGACGGCATGGTGGCAGGACAGTGCCAGCACAAGACAGCAAAACCACAGATGTCACTGCTCCCTCGACAAGCGGCATGGCCAGCAGGCAGACTGTCAGCCTTCCACCTACCCTGGCCTGAAGTTCTGTTCCTGTCCACCTCCAAACAGCATGGGGTACAGGGGCGTGAGCTTGCTGAGCCCTCGGACGTACAGTGCACCAATCCTAGGGCCGTAGAACTGGAAGGAAAAGTTAGTTACTGGTCCAGAACTTCCTAGGGACCTGCTCTGCTCCTGTGCTCTGCAAAGCACAGCCCTCAGCTTCCTGTGGCCCCCTGGCTTTCGCCAGCCACAGCCACAGCACCCTTCAGCACAGGGAGGCTGGGCAGGTGCTGGCTGGGCTCTCGTGCCAGTGCTGTGGTGGGCTGAGCTGCCCTCCACTCCACACAACAGAGGTCGGCTGGGCTGTTCGCTATGTGAGTGCACGTCTCCAACAGACACGGTACAAGACTTTCAATCCTACAGACTGGCTGAGGATTATGCTTCAAAACAGCACAGGCCAGGTGTGGTGGGGCACACCTGTAATCCCAGTACTCAGGAGGCTGAGGCAGGACAACTGCTGGGAATTCAAAGCCAGCCAGGGCTGAATGGGGAGCTTCACAGCAGGCATTCAGTGCTGCCAGCCAGACTGGCGACGCTTGGCCCTGCTTCCTGGCAGCCACTACAGACCCACCTTATGCCCCACGATCGTCAGGAAGTCCACACCTAGATCTTCCACGTCCACACGCCTTTTCCCTAGCACCTGCGCAGCGTCCGTGTGCACCCGAACAGGGGGCAGACCGGAAGCTGCCCGCTTCTGGTTCAGGGCTCTCACGCGCTGGCTGATTTCCGACACGGGCTGAAGTGGGAAGACAAAGAGCCATGTGTGTGGCTTTGTTCAGTGAAGATGAACGAATAAAAGAAGTGAGGAGAGGAAAGGCACGACTCCCCCGAGAAAGGAGCCCCCAGCAGCCCAGGAATACCCGCCGCGCCCGAGTGGGGAGCAGGCTGCCTCACCATGAGGATTCCGGTCTCATTGTTGGCCAGCATTATGGTCACGAGGCACGTGGTCGGGCGCACGGCAGCCAGGATGTCCTCAGCCTCTGCCTGGCCGCTCACCTTGGACACGGGCACGAACGTGACCTCTGGGGCACCAAACACAGACAGCACTAACCACCAAAACCGACTGCGCAGCCAGGTGCTTTCCATGACTACAAAAGCAGTTCATTTTCAAAATCCAGGAAAAGATAAAGAAAGAATACTGCCCACTGTGGAGGCCCAGGACCACAGTGCTCCCCAAGCAGAGACAGGCGAAGGACTCCTACTTCAGACCATGTTCAGAGTTAACTCAAAACGCACCAGAGATCCAGCTTAAGAGCCAAAACTGCACAAACCCTTAGAAGAAAACAAAGGGATAAATCTTCACGACCTTGGGCAGAGCAAGGCTTTCTGGATGTGATACAAGGAGCAAAAACAACCTCCAAAATACTTGTTCTTTTGAGGAAAGAGAGAAAGAAGAGAAAGCTCAGAGAGCAGGGTATGTGTTTGCACATCATGCATCTGGTAATGGATTTGTGTCAGGCATATATAAAAATTTTTAAAGATAAGCAATCTAATTACAATATAAACAAGGATCCGAATAGGCATTTCTTCAAAGAATTACACTTCAGTGGCCACGGGGTCCACAGAAATGGGCATTACACCCCTAGGTATCAGGCAATTGCGAACCAAAGCCACGATGAAATACACTTCACACACCAGGTAGCAACATGCAGAAAGGGAGCAAATCCCAGAAAGGGTGTGGGGAGTCCGGACCCCTCGTGCACTGGTGGTGGGGAGATAAAATGATGCCACCGCCTTGGGAAGCAAAGGTTAAGGTTAGTCACAAAGGTGTCCTGGAAGTGGCCAATACAGTTTTCCTCAGCCTTGCACTACATTCATGGGTACAAACCCCAAAGAACAATATCCACATAAAATTTTTTTTTTTTTTTTTTTTTAGGTTTTTTGAGACAGGGTCTCGCTTCTGTGGTTCAGGCTGGCCCTGAGCTCAGCCTCAAACTCACATCACAATCCTCCTGCCTCTGCCTCCCGAGTGCTGGGATTACAGGCGTGAGCCACCACGCCCGGCACTGTGATATGTGGTACTGGTTGCTGCTGGGTGTGGGTCTCCACACCCAGTATTGTTATGTGGTTACCGGGGAATTGAACCCGGGCCCTTGCGCTTGCAAGACAGGCGCCGGAACCACTGAGCTAACTCCCCGGCCCCCCACATAAAAATTTTAACACAGCCAGGCACAGTGTTGTATGTGTGTGGTTGTAGCTTTTCAGGAGGCTGAGGCAGGAGGACCACTCAAGTCTAGAAGGTTAGTTAGGGCAACATACTGAGACCTGTATACACATTATAAATACTGGCCAAAAAAGGAAATAACCTCAATGTCCACTCACGTAAGAATGGGCAAATAATTGTGGCACATTCACACAACAGACTACTCTGTCCACAGAAGGAATGTCGCCTCCCCGTGGTCCCAGCATTCACTCACCGGCCACCTGTTCCTCCACTAGGTGCTCCAGGGGCAAGCGGATGGAGTCATGCTCCACTGTGCAGGTGACAATGTGGGGTCTGGCTGTTCCCTGAGGGCTCTGCTCCCCTAAGTCCCCCTTGCGAGCCTGGGTGTCCTGGAAGTGCTTCACCACCGAGTGGATCACTAGGTTATTGGACTGCGGAGAGAGCAGAGAGACGCTCATGGAGACAGTGCTGTGAAGAGCAGCAAACGATCCCTGCCTTGCTCGGAGCTTGTGTGCCTCACACTCAGAAAGACAAAAACCAGGTCTGCTTCGTGGTGGAGCGGCATCAGGCACAGAGCGAAGGTGCCAGGACATGCTCTCTGTGCTCGGGCTGGCGCGCAGTGATACAGCACTCATGGCGAACTGCTTCCGGGAGACTCAACCAGGACGCAGAACACATGCAAAGGGCTCACACTGCGGCCTGACAGACTCTGCTCACCAAGGGGCACCAGACGCGGGCGCCCCACGGTGACAGCGTGGGAGTGCTGAGCCTGCGGTGCGGGCTCAGGGTGAAAGGGAGCAACCCTAACCTCAGGATCAGCGCTCTACATGCCAAAGGGCTGCAGACACGTGCGCAAAAGCGACATGCGCAGTGGTGAAAGAAGATGTCTCTGTGCTCACTGGGCGGGGACTATCAGGCCCCAGTCCTCAGCAGACTCTGGCCCCGCCTGCACCCCGCCTTCCCATTCCTGCGGCAGGGCCCACAGCTTTCTAGGGAAACCGAGGTCTCTCTGCTTTCTTCACACCTTCATTTTCCTCCCTAAACTGTGGGGTTTGGTTGGTGTTGGCGTGAGCTTCAGATACACAGAACCCAGCTGAATTTTCCTCTAAATCAGATCCAGGGACTGGAAACCCAAGGTGAGCTTGTTGGTGCT
This sequence comes from Petromus typicus, assembly GCA_004026965.1. Lineage (NCBI taxonomy): Eukaryota > Metazoa > Chordata > Mammalia > Rodentia > Petromuridae > Petromus > Petromus typicus. The sequence goes on from PVIR01004012.1 coordinate 72,839, forward strand.
CCTCGGTGCCAGGTCCCCCCATCTGCCATGCTGTGCCCTGAGACTCCAACGTCACCAACAGGCTAACGGGTGCCTCTATGAGCAGCCGGGACGCCAGCGTGGGCGCTCGGGTTCCGTAAGGAAGGGGGGGGCAGTGATGGGGGCTCAGAGGTGCTTCTTACAAGGGGCAGTCATGCCTGGTAGAAAATACAAACTCCAGAACAAAGTGTGGAGGCAAGTACTTGGGAGACTGAGGCAGGCGGACTGCCATGAGTTTGGGGCCGGCATGAATTACAGAGTGAGACCCTGTCTCAAAAAAACCAAAACCCAACAAAAAGAACAGAACACAACCACCGCCACGATGCCCCGGAAGAAAGGAAACCCTAACAGCTATGGCGCTCTGGGTCTAAAGAGCTGGGCCTTGAGGACCTGAGGGCTGCAGTGGCTCTGAAATCCTGAGGAAGGAGCCCTCTGCTCACAGCGGTGGCCACACGAAGATGGCCTGAGTGATGTCAACATCCTCGGTCCTGCTGCAGGGCAAGCGTGCCCACCTGCCATGGCCCGGCCAGAGGGGACCGGGGCACCTCTGTTCCCAAGACACCCGGCAGCACAGCTCTGCCTGAGGCTGAAGACACAGCAGCCTCTTCCTGTGACCAGTCCTCCACACCCTCCCTGGCACCAGCCTCCCCAGACCAGGAGGCCTTGCCTGGCAGGGACAGCGCCTCCTGTCCAGCACAGGGGGCCCAGAGCGTCTCAGTCACAGTGTGGCTCTGGCAGCCACACAGCCACCTTCTCCTCTCATGGCTCAGCTCCTAGGAGACTCATGCTGTGACTACCACACTGCAGCAGGACTGTGGTTCCCAGACAGGATGGCATCATGCTGCTGGCGCCTGGCCATCAGGGACAAGGCTGCCGTGGACACATGTGTCTGAGCCTGACATCTGCAGGCCTCGATCCCCACACAGCAGAGCCACCTGGCGGCTTCCAACTGGCCCTCTGCGGCCACGCTATCACTACGAAGCACAGGATTGGGGACTGGGCCGACAGCTGGCACTGTGTGTGCAGGCATCCCTGGGGCACCACCTGCTCGCCCAAATCTCCACCTCAGTGTCCGCGGAGCCCACTGAGGCCCTGGACACCCCTCCTTTTTCACCGTGGGAAGCCTCCATTGTCTTTCTGCTCTCTTCCTTGCCCTTGGGCTGGGCCTGCGCGGGCTGGCTGCTCTCATTTCGACAGCATTCATGGTGCCCACGTCTGGCGAGTGTCCTCTATACCTGGAGAAATCTGTCACCTTGACACATCACGAGGAGGTGAATGCATCACCTACCAGGTTTAAAAACTTAATTTTCGGCGCTGAGGATTTAGCTCAGTGGTTCCGCCGCCTGTCTTGCAAGCGCAAGGGCCCAGGTTCGATCCTCGGTAACAACATACAATACTGGGCGTGGAGACTCACACCCACCAGCAACCAGTACCACATACCACAGTGCCGGGCGTGGTGGCTCACGCCTGTAATCCCAGCACTCAGGAGGCAGAGGCAGGAGGATTGCTGTGATGTGAGTTGGAGGCTGAGCTCAGGGCCAGCCTGAATTACAAAGCAAGACCCTGTCTCCAAAAAAAGAAAAAAAAAAAACTTAATTTTCACAAACTGGCCGTCCCTTCTTCTGCCTGCAGTTACTCTCTGTGTGTGGTGAGGCAGAAGTCCAGTGACCTCTGAGTGGCCCTGCACAGGGTGCAGCTGGTCACACAACTTCAGAGCTGTTACAAGCATGCCAGCTTGTAGAGCCTATTCAAATTTTTTCCGCAAATAAGAGTGGGCCTAGTGGCACAAATCTATAGTCCCAGCCCTCCGGAGGCACAAGTCCCAGGCCAGCCTGGCTGTGCAGTGAGTCCGAGGCCAGGGCGGGGCTGGGCATCAGGACATCCGGTTGCCCAACAGGCCACTTGTCCACACATGCTCAGCTGCCTGGGCTAGGAGAGCTTCCGGGACAGCAAGACTTCTCACTATACTCTGTTCTCCTGCCGCCTCAAACGTGCTTGGTCTTTTGTTTTCTCTATAAATTAGTTGGGGAGATTCCATCCCAAAGGTGTCAAGCATCAGTCTGTCCTAAAAGCTAGAGACAGTACCAAGAAGAAGCCACTTTCTGGAGCTCACTCCACCGACCACGGACAGGACAGCGCACGTGCGTGTACCTCGGTGCCCCCAGAGGTGAAGATGATGTCCTGGGGCTTCCCGCCCAGCATCCGTGCCACAGCTGCCCGGGATGCCGTGATGATGTCCTTGGCCTTTCGACCTGAGGGACCAAAACAGAAGGCCGTTACCACCACTCCAGCACACCCTGGCACATGTTGACAGCGGCATGCACAGGGCACGAGAGATGTGGGAGATGCGCTACCACCTACGACAGCGGCCTAGCAACAGCGGCAGGTGTTAGCGACCAGAGACGACTGAGACTCAAAGAACTTAGTGAGACCCACACAACAATGGGGAGACGCTAGGGACCCTACGTCCCCGGGGTGTGGCGTTCTTACCGGATGCTAGAGAAGAGGGGAGGCGGTAGCCTTCTGCCAGGAGAGGGGAAGGAGGCAAGAACGTGCTTAACATCGTGCTGCAAGACAACAAGAGGCCATACTCGAGCCCAGGACTCCGCAGCTCCTGCTGCAGGCTGGCCTATGGGTGAAGGTCGTGTGCCAGGTGGCCCTGTCCCAGAAGGACTCTCATCTGGCCTGGGCACTGTCCTGGGGAAAGTGGACCATGCCGCCGCTGGGCCTGCACAACATGGCTCTGGTTGCTGGGTTGTCCCAGTGGCCATTCTCAAGCCACAGACCAGCAACCTCTAGAACTCTCTTGGTCACCTAGTCTTCTGTTTTTGGTTCAGATAGGGCCTCGCTATGTAGTTCAAGCTGGCCTCGGACTCACTGCACAGGCCAGGCTGGGCTGGGACTTGTGCCTCCGGAGGGCTGGGATTATCAATTTGCGCCACTAGGCCCTATCTTATTTGTGGAAAAAATTTAAGTGGGCACTACTAAAATATATTCTAAAACATAAATGCAAAAAATGAGGTAACAATAAATATACAAAGAAGTCTTATACCCATAACACTGCTGGACAGATTTCCATGCTAAACAAGCAAAGGTGGAAGGTGTCCTACAGAGTAGAGATGTGCATGCTACCTGGTGCCGTGGCAGGGACCTGCGCCTTGCTCGGGCCCCGCCCTGGGCATACCCCACCTTCCTCAGGAGTCACCTGGCAGCCCCACCCTGGCTGAGTGCAAGGGGCCTCCCTGCTGCAGCTCACTGGCGCTTCCCAGGGACAGTCACTGCTCCGAGCCTGGTGCCATCCCTGAACTGTACCAGGCCTTGAAGCCACTGGGAATCTGCCCCTTCCCTTCTTTCCTCTCTCCACTGCTGCAGAACTGGAATGGAACCCAAGCAAGGCCTGCTTGCTGAGCTGAGTCTCAACTCTTTTTTTTATTACTTTGAGACAGAGTCTCACTAAGTTGCCAGACTGCTCAAGCTCGATTTGAACATAAGGTCTTCCTGCCTCAGCCTCCCAGAGTGCTGGGAGTACAGGCATTCCAATTGCAGTCAGACAAGCCCCGAACTCTTCTCTCCAGGACCAGCACATATGCTGGGTTCCTGCCCCTGGGAGCTGGCCTCACCTGTGCACCTGGAAGGCGCCTGCTGAGCTGCTCCCCACAGTCTCTCCCTGATGATGTGTGCACAGCAGTGCCCAGATCAGCCATGCTGCACACAAGGCCCAAGCGCAGTCTGCAGAAGCAGCCACGGGCCGCGCACCAAAGCCCACTGTGCTCAATGGCTGTCATCCTCATAGCCGACCACATGGCAGCACCCTCAGTTCCAGCCAGCCACCTGGGACTCAGACTGCATTTCCCAGCTTACAATCGTGTGTGGCCATGGGATCAAGCTCTGGACAGTCACACGCAACTGTTAGATATGTCCTTCTGACCTAGGCAAACCTTCCCACCCCCGGCAGGACTGCTGATGTGAGGGCTTAAGCTGCAGCAGCCTTCTTGACCTCAAGAGTCAGAGGTCCTCTGAGGCTGGAGGAGGAAGTTGGGAGAAGTCCACTCCCGGTAACCGAAGCACTCTGTGGGCCCCACCTGAGAGAAATCACCCACAAGCTGTGTATGTCGCTGTTATGCTGGGTGATTGCTCGTTCACAGCAAAGCTATCTAATATTCTCTCCACACCTGCCCCGTTACATTTCTGAACTGCAGGAGAGACAGGTGAAGCGATGCGCACGCTGGGCGACACATTTCTCCCACGTAAGCCTCCTGACCAGAGCTCAGTTCAATCCGTTTTTCTTGTCACTGTTATAACTAACCAAGGCTGTGAAACACATCTTGGGTATCAAAATCGTCTGGTGCAGCCTCAATGTTTTCCTCAGCCCCATCCGATCTCTTCCTAGTCTGCGGTATAACACCTGGGACCCGGCACACTGGTGCAGCGATGGCAGCGGTGGTGGGCCCACAGGGGGCTGGTGCTCACCACGCTTTGTGCGACCCCACGAGGCAGTCCAGACGCCAGGCCCACCCCCTGCAGCAGCACCCTGATCATGCAGAAAGTTGCTGTTTCCTCAGAAGTTCCATTCAGATGATCCACCCCAACGTCCCCAACAGATGCCAAGCAGAAAAGACACGGCTCAGCAGTCCATCTGAAAAACTTGGGCAATGCTACTACAGCGCTGCTGACTCAAGAGACTACCTCCCATGACTCCTGATTTAAAGACCTACATTCTAAGAATATATCAAAAGATAAAGACGAATACTTACAATGACAGTAATGAATTTAAAAGCAACTTGCAGTTTTGAAAAAGGCCAGAACTATAAGTGATGCTGGAGAAGCAATTCACTCTCTCTGGGTGTGCGAGGCAGACGTGGCGAACTACTGCCAGGTCCCCATGGGGACAGACCGAGAAACAGTTTACCATTGTGTCACTTTACCATATAGGAATCCTTCTTCCTCTGGACAGGGACACGGGCGCATGAGAGCGATAAACACTAGAGGTTAAAGAGGGTGGAATTGGCCAGGCTCACTGTACAGATCTGGACTATTCCGAAGGAAAAAGACCAAAATTTGCAGCTGAAGATCTGCAGTTACCACAAAATGTCCCGCACAGGGGTTACCTGCTGGGTAAGTGCTGCTGGGGTTTCCCCAGGCTTCTCTCATGGCCTCCGTCATGACTCGGATGACCTCTGGCTCCAGTGGGGTGGTGGCGTTGTAGTCCATGTACACCTTTCTGTGGGAGGCAAGTGGGGTTCAGTCTGTGGACCCACCCACGCGGCACGAAGCTTCCGCACTGCCTTGCCCAGACCTTGCCAGGGGTCTGTGAGGCCTCTTCCTCACGGGACTTGAAGTATGAGTCCTAACAGTCCCCAGAAGCTCCAATCTTCCCCTCCCCAGGCAGGACTAAGGTCTATGGGCCTGGCTGTCTGTCTTGAGTGCCACGGAGGGGCAGCTTGCCCTCAGAACTTTCCTTATTCCTGTGGGGGCTCTAAGGCTCCATGGTGTGGGCACCCACTTCCTTCCCTGGCTTCTCCCAGGGCAGCTTGCCTAGAATGACCCCACCCACCTTCTATGTCTAGGTTGCGACTCTGCTTTGTGCCTTGGCAGAGTCCCTGGCTCTCACCCTGACCATCCTTCCCCACTCAGCTGAGGCTCAGCATCTGCCCTGGGGGACTTGCGCTCCCGAGGAGAGCCCCTCAGCAAAGCAGCAGCTGCAGGGCCTGGAGTGCTGGCCTGGCGCCACATAGCAGGGCCTAATCCCTAAGTCCACAGAGTACATGTCAGAGAGCACAGAGAACAGATCACTGTCATTAGGGAGCTTCCCTGTGAGTCCTATCACCGGGACCAGAAACCTGTGGTGCTTCGTTTGTGAAGTAACTCTGCCTGACACTAGTAATTCCTTTACTTGGTTTTGAAGTCAATGACAGCTTTAGAACCCACCCACACAAAACACAGGCATGATTACTAACTGTGGCTGGAGACTGGAGGGGGAGGGGATGTAAAAAGAATTACGACGTTATCACATGGACCACCTCCCCACGATGGATGTCACTGTTAAGTACTGCACACGTGCACTTGTAAAATTCTTTCAAAAAGCTGCAGGTCGGGCACAGTACTTGCACTAGCTTCCACACAGCAGCTTTGCTGTGGGCTGTGCAGTCCTGGACAACGCGGGCTCTGGAGCCTGACCAGCGTCTTCTATCAAGAGCTACTGCTGCTGTCAGAGTCCAGGATGCTCAGGATGTGGGCTGCTCCTTCCCATACACAGGGTGCGTGGCGCTAACCTGCGCCCTGAGTCCGGATTGTTACAGGTGACTTTGCTCCACTGTGTTCTGCTTCCTTAACGTGCTATCGGTACTGGAGGGGAAGCTAAAGCACAGGACAGGATTTGCAGGACAGACGCACCATGCACACGTCCCTCACCCCACGCGGCCTCCTGTCCAGGAGCAGGAAGAGGAAAAGCACTCCGGCAGGCTCGCCCCACCACAGGAAGCAGTAGGCGGCAGATTCCCTCCGCTGCACTGTGGACACCTCCAGCAGCGCTTGGATCTCAGCCCCAGCCAGGGCACCCGCCCTGGGTAAGGTCACCCCGCCGTTCAGGTGTTGAGGGAGGCCCCAGGCCCCAGGTCTGGGTGCCAGACCTTTCCCATCTTCCAGACACCCCTCGGGTCCTATGGCTCCTCCCCACGCCCACCCCCTAGGGTCCCTCCGAGTTTATCACAAAGGGTCTCCAGCAGGAAGCAGCAGGCGCGTTCTTCGAAGCAGAATGAATAACCATCTCCTTTCCGAGGTAGGACCTCTGTGCCATCACCCACCCTCAGGATAAGCCACGCTCCCTGCGGCCCCTCCGGCACCCAGATCGAGGACCTGGGGTGCTGGCTCCGCCACTGCTGTCCTGCCCCAGCCTAGCGACCCCGTCCCGGAGGTCTCTGGACTCCTGAGTGTCACCTCTCGGCGACCCTGAGTTAGGACTCTGAAGACACTCTGACCAAGGAACCCTCAAGCCGAGTGACCACCCCAGCGTCTGAGCGACTCCCGACCACGACAGTGAGCCCCAACCATGAGTGATAAACCAGCCCCGGAAGTGAGTTCCAGCCCCAAGAGCGACTTCGACCCCGACGGTGACCTTCAACCCGGACACTGATCCCCGCCGCCCCCCTAGCTCCGTGGCGCCCTAGGGCTTCCCGAGGAGGTCTGGGCGGTTTCCCCGATCCCCAGGAGCGCACCTCTCCGGCAAGCTCTTTTCTCGGGGGCCGTCCGGCGGGCTCCTCTCGCGTCCCCGTGCCCGCGCGTTCCTCGCTGGTGCCTCCGCCTCCATCTCTGCCGTGACCCCGCTCTGGGACTGCTACCGTTGCGACACTCGCGGGCTCAGAGCGCCGCGAGAGGAGGCGGGGTCACAAGGCCTAGGTCTCATCCGGATTGGCTGAGAGGCGCGGCGGCGCATAAAAAGCAGCTGATTGGCTGAGCGCAGCCAGGCCACAACCTGGGCTAGGGCCCGCGAAGAGAGTGCACAGTACTCGCGAGGCCTCCGCTCCCCGGGAGCCGGCAGGCACAGGAGAACCGGCCTAGGAGATGCGGCGTTCGCCTTCCTCCGTCCGCATCCCCGCCGAACTGTGAGTCCCGTGAAAGCCCAACCAGGCAGCTACACTCTACGCTGCAAACTTTGGCTGGAGAAAAGTGCCGGGATGCACGGTGCCATGAGTGTATGGCGCCGCAGCAGCTGAGACTGCGCGAGGCAGGACTGGGCACCAAGAGGCATCTTCTAAAGACAAGCCTTGTGCATCCAGACCCAAGCGCCTCATACAGAGGTGCGATTCCGCTGGGCGAGTGCCCGTATGCCCTGGGTGATTTTGGAGAGCAATGAGAGCCGTTCCTTGCGAATGCATTGAGGATGTGTAGGGGAGAGGCTGTTAAGGAAGCCGTGGAGTAGGCATGCAGAAAGGACAGATCCAGGCTACGTGTAGGTGAGGGGGCCGAGGAAGAGAAAGGAGAAAGGGTGGCCCAGGTGACGAAGAGGTAGGAGGGGGAGGGCGGTCGTAGGCCCTGAGTTACCCAGAAGTCAGATGTGAGTTGTGAGAGGAGGATCAGATGCTCGGTTCTGATGAGACACCAAGCGACCGCGGTGACGCGGCACAGTGACAGTTTCTATCTCCGAGGCCAAGCTGGGCCGAGCACAGCTAACTCACTGATTTAATCCTAGTAACTCATCAGGTGGGCGCGTCGTCCCCTGTAATAGAGGAGGAAACTGAGGCACATGAGTTATTACCATGCCCTGGCATATGTAGAGGGTGAAGGGACCTCACGGGAACTCAGCCTGCTCTGCTGACAGATCGGATCCGCGGAGCCTCCCAGGCCTCACCTTGTTGGGTCCAGAACTCGAGTGTCCAGCCCCACCTGCCTGGACTGTACTTCCTGCCATAATGGGAGCTCTGTTCTGGCCACATGCGGCCAGCAGCAAAGGGCAGCCAGGGTCAGGAGGCGAGTGGTGCCCAGGAGAATGTGGCAGCAGGGGAAGAGTCAGGAAAAGTAGCAGAGGAGGCCTGTCACGGAGAGCAGTGCGGAGCAGTGCGGAGCGCGCGCGGGGAGCCGGCCGCCTGCGGTGTGGCTGAGTAGGAGAGGGAGGGGAGACTGCGTGAAGGAAGATGTGCCCCAGAGGATGTACTCATTTCTGGAAAGGCTAAGAAGTCCAAAGGCACACAAGGTGGTGCTTCGTGGTGCACGCCTGCAGTCCCAGTGTGTGGGAGGCTGAGGCAGAAGGACTGCCAGGAGTAGGAGGCCAGTCTGGGCCACCACGTAATGAGAGCTTGTCTTAAACAAAAACAAAAACAAAAAGAGAATAGGTAGAGCACGGAGGACGTTTAGGGAATGAAAGTATTCTGCATGATTCTACAGTAGTGGATACATCAAACTCATGCAGCATACAGCCCCATGTGACGCCAGATGTAAACTACTCTGGGCAATGATCACTGGTGTTCATCAGTGGAGCAGATGTCCCGCTGCAAATGCTCACAGCAGGGAGGCTCTGTACTGGGGAAAGAAGGGTGTGCCGACACAGCACAGTTTTATTTCTTGAGCCACAGCCTTACTATGTGGTTTGAGCTAGACTCAAACTCAGAGATACATCTGCTTCAGCCTCCCAAATGCTGGAATTAGACCTGGCCACCTCTCGGCACAATTGTGATGTGAACCTAAAATTGCTCTAACAAAGTCCATATTTAAGAAAAAAACAAAATTACTCAATAGATGGGCAGAAGTGCAGAATATCCACAGCCAAGTAGTCAACCAGTGACCTAAAAGGCAGAGGCCCTGAATTCAGACTCTGAAATAAGCTCAGAGATAAAGATAAATAGGGTGATGGAGAGCCCCTGTTGGGCACAGTTGGAGACATTTCCGGTCCCTGCCTGCAGGGGGCGCCTCAGGTTCCAGGGAGTAGACGCTGGTTTCCCTGCTGAAGGGCCTGCCCTGCTCACTTCCTGCACAGCTGAACTGCCCCAGTGGAGATCACCAACGCTGAGAACCTGAAGTAACCACGTTTCCATGTGGATTCCGCTTGGAATCGTTTCTACCTGGGATTTTTTTTTTTTTTAAACAGGGTCTCATTTTGTAATTCAGGCTGAATTCCTGAACTCAGCCTCCAACTCAGCAATCCTCCTGGCGCTGCCTCCTGAATATTGAGATTTCAGGCATGAGCCACCACGCCAGGCACCCTGTGATATGTGGTTAGCTGGGATCAAACCCATGACCTTGCTGAGCGCAGCTGTGAGGCAGAGGTGCCTGCTCTCCAGAGCTCTCCCAGGGTGTGTTGGATTGGGTGGAGTCTGCCCT